>PVKU01015691.1:0-17328 GCA_004027475.1 Anoura caudifer | reverse complement strand
CCATGAAGGCGCAGTCTGAGTGCTCCAGGGTGGTGTGGGTGGTCAGGATGGAGTTGTAGGGCTCGACCACGGCTGTGGACACCTGGGGGGCTGGGTAGATGGAGAACTCCAGCTTGGATTTCTTGCCATAGTCGACAGAGAGCCGCTCCATCAGGAGGGAGGTGAAGCCAGAGCCGGTACCCCCACCAAAGCTGTGGAAAATGAGGAACCCTTGGAGTCCTGTGCACTGGTCAGCCTAGAAGGTGAAGGCGAGGAGAATGCAGGGTGTGAAACACAGCTAACAAACAGGAAAGAATCAGTTTGTGCTGTTTCAAATTCCCCAAAAGGGGAATCCTTGGAAGATTTTTCCAAGAGCACAAAACAGATCCTCATAAAGCCGGCCCACTTTCTCTTCCTCATTCCTCTTCCTCTCTAAAAAAAAAACCTCTTGAGGTTCTTAACAGAGAGCTCTCTTGAATCTTGTAACATAATCATTTTTCTCATCATAATTTGCCAGCTCCACCCATACCTGTGTCTCCCTGATTAACTTCAGATGTTTCTGGAGGGCTTTCTCTACTGAGATCAACCATCCAGTAGGTCTATTCTCATCCTCGGTGGAGAACAAATAGAGCCTTGGGCCAGCATTATTTGGACCCCTGTTTTTCACAGGGCCTCTGCCCACACCCTCATAATACAAGGTGATATTCTGGGAGTGCTTGTGGATCCCCCACACTTGGCCAGGCAGCCCATGGACAGGTCTGCCCTTGTGGCCACACTGCCCAGCATTGGGCCTGTTGCTGTAGAAGATAAAGAAGACACCCAGCTCCAGACTTCATCCCATACTCTGCCTCCCCTGATCAGAGTGCAGGGCCCAGATCCTGCATGTTTAAGACTTTTCCAGGAGGCTCTCCTAAGGGCTGAAGCTGCCCTTCCTCTCTTTGGTCTCCAGACCACACAATGGGAATCCGCAGCCTTCAGCCCTTCTCTTACCAGCTTTCGAATTCGGTCCAGCACCAGGTCAATGAGCTCCTTTCCAATAGTGTAGTGGCCGCGGGCATAGTTATTGGCAGCATCTTCCTTGCCTGTGATGAGCTGCTCTGGATGGAAGAGTTGGCGATATGTGCCTGTCCGAACTTCATCTGCAATGAAGACAATTTTAGGTCCCCTCCTCTTGCAGCCTGGCACCCAGAGCCCCAGGGTACCCAGTAGAAGTGGGGTCTCTAGGCCCTGAGTCCTACCCTGGAGGAGCCCCATTCAGGCTGCTGCTATTGCCCTTGATTTTAAGTGTTCATCAATGAAAAGGAAAGTGATGTGGGGTGACATTGAGATGCTGGAGCTGAGTGACAGGGGTTGTTCGGATCTGGAGTTCTAATTGGCTGCAGCAATTGGGAACCACAGACTCCAGTGCTCTCAGCTATAGAGGACTTGCTGTGGTGCCTGGGACAGGGCCACGGCCGAGACAGATCACCTCTCACCAATCACAGTGGGCTCCAGATCCACAAACACCGCCCGGGGCACATGTTTTCCGGCCCCAGTTTCACTAAAGAAGGTGTTGAAGGAGTCATCCCCTCCCCCGATGGTCTTGTCGCTGGGCATCTGCCCATCTGGTTGGATCCCATGTTCCAAGCAGTAGAGCTCCCAGCAGGCATTGCCAATCTGCACACCGGCCTGTCCCACGTGGACTGAGATGCACTCACGCTGAAAGGACAAAGGGCAGAAAACACCCTCAGCAGAGAGAAGGGTACAATGCCTGGACACAATACCTGCCTTCCTTCCTTGAATGGTTCTCTGGCTGAGGGCATAGGTTCCTGGACTCTGTTCTCCTTGCCCCACCTCCTGTGGCTAAGCATTTACCGGTGGCATTGAGCACCAACAGGCATTGGCTGGGCGTGGGGGTGGGGAGCACTGGGCCAAAACCCTCAGGGGAAGCAGAAGATGTGGGCAGTTCTCGGATTATAAAGTCTTGCTCAGTGACTAAGCATCTTGAAGAATGTTGAAGGGATCAGATGAGTCTGGTAGAACACAAAAGTCAACCCACTCCTGTTCAGAAAGAAATCAGGGGCCACTGGTGTGGGAAGCAAGATCCAAGTGAAGTTTCAGGGGTCAAAGACAAAGAATAGCCCCTGGCTGAAGTGGCTCAGTGGGTTGGGCGTCATCAAAAGGTTGCCAGTTAGATTCCAGGTCAGAGTAATGTGCCTGGATTGCCCACCAGGCCCCGCATTTGGGGGCATGTGAGAGGCAACCAATCAATGTTTCTTACACATCACGTCGATGTTTCTCTCCCTCTTTCTCCCTCTCTTCCCCTTTCTCTAAAAATAAATAAATAAATAAATAAAATCTTTTTTAAAAGATAAGGAAGAGGTTTATAAAAGCAGAAAGAGCCCTGGATTCATGTGGCAGCCAGAAATGCCAGCGAGGAGGGGAAAAGTGGGCCTGGAACGGATGTGCACGCGGCTGCTCTTTCCTCCCTTGGGTGTGTGTGGTTCTGGAGCGGGATGGGACTGGCCAGAAAGGTCTTCCCCACCCGGTTCGAGGATGGTGATCAAAGAACTCTTGGCCCCTGAAGCAGGACTGGAATAAGCCTGTTGTTCTAAGGAAAGAGAAAGGTCAGTGTCCTTCCTGGGGAGACCCATGAATATCAAGAAGGCTTGACCCTCCTGCTCCATCAAGGATTTAATGAGCCTTTATCATGTTCTAAACATGCCTGACACTGGGAACACACGACGACTAACACTCAGTCCAAGAAGCTCACTGTCTAGGGAAGGGAGAGTTTCACACGTAGCAGATGGACGACAGTGTGGTAAGTGGGATACCAGAGTACATCTCCCAGAACACTTTTCTGGGTGCTACCAGGCTGCCTCTCTGCTTGAGAAGAAATTGCCACAGACCTTAAAAACAACATGAACACGTTCATCAAGTTTCCCCAAATGTTAAGGATGTGGAGAAATGTGAACTCTTAACACTGCTTTCAGAAGCCTAAATTGATATATATCAAATTTGGAAGAATCATACAATATGATACCATTTATATAAACCTTTAACTTGTAAAAAAATACTATGCATCATTTAAAGATAACTTTATATATTCACTATATAGTCGTATAAAATGTGTGTATGTTGCAAAAACAAAGAAAATGAAGGAAAATCTTAGCACTAAATTTGCAATAATGGTTCTCTTTGGTAGAGGTGAATGCAATTGAAAAAAGGTTCTATTTCTTAAAGTGGGTAATGGGTGTTCATTGTATGAGTCTTTATATCTTTCTGCATGTCTAAAAGAGTTCATAAATTTTTTAAAGATTTTATTTATTTTTATAGACAACGGAGAAGGGAGGGAGAAAGAGAGGGAGAGAAACATCAATGTGTGGTTGCCTCTTGTGCGCTCCCTACTGGGGACCTAGCCCACAACCCAGGCATGTGCCCTGACTGGAAATCAAACTGGCGACCCTTTGATTCACAGGCCCGAGCTCAATCTACTGAGCTACACCAGCCAGGGCTAAAATAGTTCATAAATTTTTAATGAGGATGCTTTCTCCATGAATTCAGCATGTCGGTGACATTTTTAATGACATAAGGGCATTGACTAAAACTTTTAGGTGGCTGGGATTAATCTATCAATCATTTGTATCCCAACCCCTTTACTTCTCTACTAATCCTGAACAAGAGTCTTAGCCTCTCTGGCAATGTCTTCCCTTATAATACAGGGCAATAGTAAGAGCCCCCTCCTAGAAATCCCCTGAGGATTGGATGGAAGAATGCATGCATGTTGCCTGGCTCATTTCATGACACTTGCTAGGGTGCACCATATGTTGGGTTCCCCTACCAACTCCCCTACCCCCCTATTGCTGGTGTCATAGCGAGAGAAGTTAATGAATTAATCTGGGAGGGATTTAAAGACACAAGGGGTTCAGAAATCCCCTGTCCTGGAGAGAGAGCTGACTCAGCTTCTCAGCTCACCAACCACCTGGCAAGGCCAAGGCCGTCTGCCGCACCTCTGAGCCTGGCCAGGCTCCGTCTACAAAGCTAGATGCTGTCATTGCCCCCACAACTGCTGGTTCATGTAAGGCATTTCTGACCCCTCAGGTATGCCTGAGGTGCTGGATCGACGGCTTTTATGGTGAGTCAGCAGGTTTGGGGCCAAGAAAGCCCCTGGAGTCACACAGACTTGGTCTCAAAGCCCCATCTGTCCATGATGACAAATTGCTTCACCTCAGCTGCCCTAGCTCCTTTTTCTTGACTGTAAAAATAGCATAATCTCATACCTGTACGCAACAAGCTTTGTCATTACATCGATTAGTTCCCATATATTAAGCTTAATTAGGTTCCAGGCTCTATGCTAAGTGCTTCACATACATTATTTCATTTGATCTTCACAACAATCCCCTTGGGTAAGTACTTTTATTAACCCATTTTACAGATGAGCAAACTGACTCTCTCAAAGAGGTTAAACAAATAGCTCATGAGCAAAATGAGGACTATTTGAAGCAGGGACACCCTGGCCCCAACTATGCTCTTCACTGCTCTTCTCTCCTGCCTGGTCTGGAGACAGGTTAAAGATATCAAATGATCCCACCCCTAGCCACCTCTCAGTGACTGGGAGCATCCTGTCTCTCCCTCTGCCTCCTCCCTCTCCCCACCGACCTTTAACTGCAGTTGGGCATGGCTGTGAGGATGTGTCCTCATAGCTGGGAGGTGGGTCCCAGGCTTTGTAGGGTAGTGCCTCCATTTTGTGCCCCAGTCCTGCTAGCCCCACACTCCCTACCCCTAAACCCAGAGCCCCTTAGCAGCCCTGCTCCTGAGCCCAGGCTCACACCCACATCCTGGTTTCCATCACCCGGTCCTTCAGCCCTTGCGCATGCCCCCTACGTACCAGCACTTTTAGGAAGGGGCACAGAGTCTCTTTCTCCCTTCCTCACACAATCTGTCCACACACTATAGCCCCATGAGTATCTGGACTCCCAAGGGTCCCTCATACCACCCACCTGAGCCCACTGGAACCCTCACTTGCATGTTCAGCCCCCACCTCTGCTTACCATGCTGTTTGGTTGGGAGCTGGCTGGGGTCGTCTGTCTGCTGCTGGATGGAAGACAGGGAAGGGTCTAGGGACTGCGAGAGACTCACAGCCTCTGGCCTCCTTATACTTTCTGGTCTGTTCTCAGGGTGGGAATGTTGTTAGAAACATCCCCAGGAGGGCAGGTCTGTTGACTTGGTTACCAAGCAGCAGGCAGGTCCTGGGCCTGGGCCCAAATAGGGGAGTGAGGTGGATGTGGGTGGGGTTAGGGGAACTAGAAATAAGGAGTCCAGGGGCAAGAGATCAACCTCAGAGCCTTCTGGGTAAGAACACACGATACCAGAGCTCAGTGTTAGCTCCATCTCTAGCATTAAAATTTTTTGCCTCTTTTTTCTCACCTGTATAACAGGGAGAGGTAGTATTGTGAGGATTAAACAACGAAGTTTCTTAAGTGCTTTGTCCAGAATTGCTGTTGTTCTCCACGGGTGAAGCATGCTGACAATCAGGGCTCAAGGTTGTTTGTCAGCGTTTCTCCCTATTTCCATGCAAGTTGCTGCTGGTCTAGCCTGGCCTGATTTCTGCACAGAGGAATTCGCCCTATGGCTTTAGGCGAAATTATGAAATGAAAATGTTAATCTCTCACATCTGTATGCGTGTTGTAATTGTGAAGGCAGCTTCGCCCCTTATCTCCTTCGAGTCCCTCAACAACTTTATGAGGTAAGCAAGGCAGGGCCTCTATTCCCAAGACGAAGAAAAGGAAATGGAAGCCTCTTCTGTCTTGCCCAAGGTCACATGGGAGTTAATTAGTGGTAGAATTAAGAGTCATCTGGGACTCCAGTTCAGTGCTTCTCCTCTCTCCACATGGCAGCGTTGTCATCGTCCCTCATCCCTTTCTTGTGTCATTATTTTCTTCCTCCCCATTTTAAATTGCGTGGTCAGTGGTGACCAGTCTCCTGCATAACCCTCAACTCCCTTGCCTCCCTCTAGCTTCGGCAGCCTCGTTTGATTAGTTAAATCCATTTCTAGTTAAACCACAACCCTAGTTAAATCCATTTCTTCACAAGCTCTGTGCCTGCACGGATCCAGCGATACAGTGGAAAAGCCCAGAACCACGTTGATGGATGTAACTTCGAATTCATGATCTCAGATGAACCCTAATGCTGCCTGGAAACCTGTCACTGCCTCTTTCCTGTCACTTTTCCAAATAGCAACCATGACCTGGAATAGGAATGCCAGATTTAGCAAATGAAAGAATTTTATCTAGCAACCTTACGCAGGAAGTATTGGGTTGGCCAAAAACTCCATTTAGTTTTTTCCATAAAATAAAAGATACATTTTTTATTTTCACCAATAACTTTATTGATTTGGATATTTTGAGTATGCTGGCTATCTCCCGTGTGGGATAACGTTGCTTGTTCTCAATTGGTGTCTCAATTTGATCGCTATCAACTTCAACTGGTCTACTCGACTGTGGAGCATCGTCCAGCGAGAAATCTCCAGCATGAAACTTCGTAAACCACTTAAAAAAAGGATTTTTTTAATTAATTTTTAGAAAGGGGAAGGGAGGGAGAAAGGGAGGAACATCAATGTGTGATTGCCTCTTGTGCGCCCCCTACTGGGGACCTGGTCTGCAACCAGGTGTGTGCCCTGACTTCAAATACAACTGGGTGACCCTTTGGTTGGTAGGTCAGCACTCAATCCACTGAGCCACACCAGCCAGGGCCAAAAACCACTTTTTGACACATTCGATCAGTTGCAGTACCTTTTCCATATGCTGCACAAATCTTTTTGTTGTTGTTGTTGCACTTCAGTTGTGTTTTTACCTTCGTTGAAATAATAAAGCATAGTATGCTGAAAATATTGTGTATTTTCTTCCATCTTCAATATGAAAATGTCTACACAAAAATTCACCAATTTTGATTTTTTTTTTAAATGCACGCTGATATGACAGCTCTCACAATACAATCTAACAAAACTGTTTCAAATGAAGTTAAAGACTCTTAAGCTCTAATAGAGTCATCTTATGGGGAAAAAAACAAATTAATTTCTGGCCAATCAATAGTTGCTACTGTGAAATTTCAGTTGCTGTGGCAAATCATGGGGGTCCTTTTGAGGTAGGGGCTTTCAGAGTATACTAGGGAGTGACCCAGAATATCAAGATGGTTAACTCTGGTTTTGGTTGTGGACTGAAGTCTTCTCTTTCCTACCTGGAACTAAGAGGCCAAGATCCCCAGAGAGAAGACACAGCCAACCAGCACTTCGAAGGTAAGGAAGCCCAGCCTTCCAAGGGGTTGATCCATGAAGCAATAGACCTGAGGAATTATTACCCTGAGGAATCATTATCCAGATGGGGGAATTTGAGGCCTAGAAGGCCCACTGGGCCTAAAACTCTCTTGTCTCACCCTTCAATTCCTCCCAACTGGTCTCCCAGATGGGCTTAGAGTCAACCAAGATATTACCAACTCTGGAAAGAAAATTATACTAAAGGCAGGTGGGGGGAAGGGACCTTATGTAAAACAGCATAAAGAGACAGATTTTTAAAGCATATTAATGTATCTAAGTTATAAAATAGGAGGCAGCCAATGCTCTTAATTCCTTCAACAAATATTTATTGTGTCTGCTATGTGACAAGCACTGTTTCAGACGCCAGAGATACCTTGGTGGACAAAGAGTCCGCGCTCTTAAGGAACTGACATTTTCACGGGGAGACACATACCAAATAAAGAAGACTGTTGCAGAGAGCAATAAGCACGTGAAGAGAACAAAACCGGATAATAGCACAGAAAGAGATGGGAGGTGGGGGCTACTGCTGAGAGGGAGCAGCTCTCTAGGAAGGTGACATTTGAACTGAGACTGAATGACAAGGAGTCAGCCTTGGCAGGATCTGGATAAGAGTGCTCCAGCAGAGAAAATGGTGAGTGCAAAGGTTCATGGGTAGGAGTGAGCCGCATGTGTTCAAGGAAACTGAGAGAGGAAAGGAGAGAGCTATACAGGATGCGGTTAGAGAGGTAAAGGGGACTTGGAAGGAGAATAGCCTTCATTACAGGTGTGATGGGAGAGCTTAAGCAAGCACCATTGGCTGTTTTGTGTTCTGGAGAGGTTGCTGCCACGGCTGTGTGGAGACTGCATTATAGGGCTTCGAGAGTGGACGCAGGAGACTGGTTAAGAGGCCACTGCTGTAGGCATCCAGAAGTGAGGGGAGAGGGGCTTGGGCTGGAGTGGGGATGGTGGGAAGTACCAATAGCTGAGTTCACAGTAATACGACGTGCTAATGTGTGTGGCAGACCTATCCAACAGTCTTACCTATCCCCTGCCTCCACTTCTTTGTTGGCAGGGTCTTGGTTTTGTTCAATTGCTTACCTTTCCACTTGCTCAAGGAAGATGGCCTTTCCCCAGACCTAGAGGTGAGTATGGAGCAGTTTAAACCATTCATGATCATTCTATTCCCTCCTCCCAGAGACCAATTTAGACATGGGGCTAGTGAGATACAAGGGGAAGTCTGCCAGAGTGCTTTAAGGAAGGGTTTTTTCCCCCGATAAAAAGTGATGTGGGAGGAAACCCCCCCTCTCCTGCCTTAGGACAGTATCAAATGAAGACGTGATGCTTGGAGCTGCCGCAGGCACCTTGTGATCACGAGGGAAGATGTCACCAGCTCTCTGAGGATGCCAGAGCAAAACGCTGGAAACACTGGAGTTATCGATGACATTACTGAGTCACCCCTGGAACTGCCCCACACTCAGATTTCTTCTGGGATAATAAATATCCTCATTGTGTCAGCTGCTGTTAGTTAGGCTCTCTATTGTTTGCAGCCAGAGAAAAAATTCTAACTAATAAAAGAGGAGAAGCAGAGAGGAAAGGAGAGGAATGCCCGATGATCCTAGGTTTTTAACTCAAGCACGTGGGTAGAAGGGGATATTGTTCGCTCAGACTCATCAGCCTAGGACAGGAGCAGGCTTGGCAGGGGGTGGGGTGAGGGTATTGAGAGCTCTACTTTGAGATGGCTGATGCGCTTTCAAGTGGTGATGCCAAGGAGGCAAAAAGTCACGTGAGCCTGAAGTTCAGAGAAGAGGTCCAGAATGGAGACACGAGTGTGAGAGTCATCAGCATATAGGTGACATTTCTTTCTTTTTATTCCATTCCTTCACTATGGTTTGAGAATGTAAACACTCTAGGTATTTTCCTTTTGGATAACCCTAGAAATGTTATAAATTTTTATTAAGGACATGTTAAAATACACTTAAATTAGAGATAATATCATAAAACCCCATATACTCATCACCCACTTTCAACAGTGGCTTTTTCAGGGATAAAAGCAAAGGAAAGAGAGAGCTTGGGACTGAGCAGTGGGAACTCCCTTTAGAAATAAGCCATCGAAGACCACCAAGAAGGAGTAGCCAGGACAAAAACTGGGGGGGGGGTGTCATTGAAGCCAAGAAAGAGGTGCTTCAAGGAGGAAGGAAGGATCAGCTGTGTCAAACACAGCTGAGAGGCAGAGAAATATAAAGACAGAGATGTGACCTATGGCTTGGGCAAGATGGAGACCACTGGAGAAGTTGGCAAGAGCATCTCAGTGGAGCCTGGGAACCACACTTGCTTCGGGCATGGGGAGGAGAGCAGACAACATCCCTTTAGAAAGGTTGAGCTGTGGGGAGGAGGACGGCTGGAGATGCTCCAGTCTGAAAAACACAGAAGGATGTACACCAAGGCTCAGCTCCTCCTCTCCCAGACGGAGTCAGTGGAGTCCTGGAAACTTTGGGGACGTGGTTGCACTGTTCCAAGATGCACATGGGAGGCTCTGGGAAGGGGTTAGAGAAGATGGAGATGGCAGTGGGCAAGGGGAAGAGGGACAGAGATCCAAAGGGAGTGTGGCTTGCTGGGGACCCATGTAAGGTAGATGATTCAATGGGAAGAGTGAAGAAGGGCCTGGAATTATCTTCTAGATTCATGTATGTGAATGTCTAAAAGTTCTCAGTCTGGTCCATGTTACCTGCACACCCACCCAGTGCTTATGGCCCTAATTCAGAGGCATCTGTATGTATCCTTAGGACATACACAGTCATGTGTGTGCACATGTGCGCACACACAAAATCAGAAGCAGAATCTGCATTTCACTTACGTGTCTTGGGTATTTCTCCCTGCACCCTGTCCTCTCCATTTTCCCTGCCAGAAGGCCTTCTCAGATTTGAAAACTCCTTGCTACCTGGGCCAGGGTAACATAAAAGTGTAACACAGGCCGAGCACGTGATGTCAAATGGTAACAGGCCCTTGTCTTCCATGTCAGGGAGACACGGAATGGTGTGGACTGAGTGAACTGATGCAGCTTGTTGCTTATCATAAGGCAGCCACCACCCAGCTCCATTTGTTGCCATAATAGTTTCCTGATGCTGCTGTAACAAATTGCTACAAACTTAGCAGTTTAAAGCAACACAAACTTATTATCTTACAGTTTCAGAGACCAGATGTCCAAAGGTTCTACTGGGCTAAACTCAAGGTGTTGGCAAGGCTGCCTCCTCCTAGAGACTCCAGAGGAGAACCTGTTCCTCGCCTTGTCCGTCTTCTAGAAGCTGCCCACCTTCCTCGACTCATGGCTCCCTTCCATCTTGAAAACCAACATCACATCACTCTGACCTTTGCTCTGACCTATCCTTCCCAGACTCTGACTCTCCTGCCTTCCTCTTCCACTTTTAAGAACCCTTGTGATTGCATTGAGGCCACCCAGAAAAATCCAAAATTATCTCCACATCTCCAGATGTTTTTTTAAAAAAAGATTTTAAAATTCATTTTTAGAGAGGGGAGGGAGGGAGAAAGAGAGGGAGAGAAACATCAATATGCAAGAGATATATCAAATGGTCGCCTCTCCCATGTCCCCAACTGGGGACCTGGCCCACAACCCAGACATGTGTCCTGACCAGAAATGGAACCAGCAGCGCTTCCTTCGGTTCACAGGCTGGTGCTCAGTCCACTGAGCCACACCAGCCAGGGCTCAAGATCTTCACCTTAATCACATCTGCAAAGCCTTTGCCATCTAAAGTAACATAGTCACAGATTCTGAGGATTCAGATGTGGGTCTCCTTACAGGGCTATTCTTCTGCCTACTACTGTGGCTAAACGGGAATGCAGGCCTAGTATGGCCAGGCATTCCAGTTCTTTTCCTTAAAAGCTAGAAATCTGCAATTTTCTATGACTGCTGCAAAGAGTCAACATAGCGGGCCTGAGAGTGCTATCCTTAGAAAGAGGCCTGCTTACAAGGTAGGCCCTTGGCTGGCACTTGGGAACTTGGCTCTTGAGATACTCCTGATCAGCAGTTAGCTGACAATGACAGTTCGTGGTACCTAGATTGTTAATGTTAACGATTTAGTTTGTGCTGAACACCTGCTCTTCTTCTAGGAGTCTGGAATTTTAATATGTGCTAGGCAGAGGTGTCTATGTGACCAGCACTCAATGAAAACCTTGAGTTTGGAGTCTCTAACAGGCTTCCTCGGGCAGAAACACTGCAGAGAAGCATTGCTTCATCTTCATTCTGCAGGAAGAACACCCTTTGTGAGCCCTTTTGGGAGGCAGAGGGCGTAGATTCCTCCAGACTCCCCTTGTGTCTTTCCCCCTTAAAATTCAGCTGTGTATCCTTCCTACATTGCTGCAACAAACCTTAGTTGTGAGTACAATTTTATGCTGAGTCCTCTGAGTCCTTCTAGCTAATCTCCTAACGTAGGGGTGGTCTTGGAAATGCTCCAACACAAAGACAATTCCTGATTTTTTGTTCATATTCTAACTGTTACAGGGGTTAACACTGTGAGGGCCAAATAAAACATTTCTTAGAGGGAATTTGGCCTCCAGGCTGCCAAATTATAACTTCTGGCTTCTTAGACTTCTACCCTAAGTTTAGTTCCATCTCTGACGTGAAACAATTAATCTCACACACACTCTGTAAATGCCTACCATGTGCTAAGCACCAGGTTAGATACTAGGGACACAAAAACGAATGAGACAGAATCCTTACCTTCAACAAGTTTGCTATGTAGTAAGCTGTAAATGTATACAAATAAATGCAGCATGATGCACTACATACTCTAAAATAAATGAGTAAGCCCTGGCTGGTGTGGCTCAGTGGACTGAGTGCTGGCCTGTGAACCAAAGGGTAGTTGGTTCAATTCCCAGTCAAAGGCACATGCCTGGGTTGTGGGTGAGGTCCCCAGCTGAGGATGCCTGAGAGGTAACCCCACATTGAGTTTCTCTCCCACTCTTTCTTCTCCCTTCCCCTTTCTCTAAAAATAAATAAATAACATCTTTTTAAAAAGGTAAAAAAATGCCCTGGCTGGTGTAGCTCAGTGGATTGAGCTCGGGCCTATGAACCAAAGGATCACGGTTCAATTCCCAGTCAGGGCACATGCCTGGGTTGCAGGCCAGTTCCCCACAAGGGACGCATGAGAGGCAACCATACATTGATATTTCTCTCCCTCTCTCTCCTTCCCTTCTTCCCCTCTAAAGATAACTAAATAAAATGTTTAAAAAAATCTTAAAAAAATAAAAAGTAGAAAAATAAGATAAGAATAAAATGGTCTAAGAACCCACATGGCTAAGTATCCAGTGCTTTGCTCTGTCTGTGCACATTCCTAAATTCACTTGGTCCTCACAATCTGAAGTTACCCCAGTTTTACAAATGAAGATCCTGAATCTGAAAGAGGTTTAGGGTTTTACCTAAGCTAAAATCTTGTTCAATATTCATTTCTCTGGGGTGAGGGTGCACAAGGGGAAAAGAGAGCCAGGGAAGGTGTGCAAGAGGCCATGCATTCTGCAATCACCAAGGGTTCTTGCTCTGTAGAGACCATGACCCCATTTCCCAAAGCAGCCTCACTCTATGCCCTTGTCAGTTTTCTTTTTTATGAATGAGTCTTGTTCTCCCAAGCAGATGGCAAGTCCACTGGGAAGAGAGTCCTTGTCATATTTCACTGTATTCCTTTCCATGCCTTGCCTAAGTAAGGTGTCGATTAGCTATTTTGTTGATAGAAAGTTGCCATGCTAGTTATTTTATCCTTCTGTGTTGTGTTGTCAGATAGCCATGGCCCTGGGAAACACTGTGGTGGAGAGGCAAGTGAATCCTTTCCAAGGGACTAGCCTGGGAGACAGGTTTCTTAAGGGTGTGTCAATGGGCCCATGGGGCACTTCCTGATGAATTTCCTCAGTGAAGGGAGACAGCTAGAAAATGTAAGGGGCATGAGGTAAAACAGAAGCAGACTGAAAAGCTGATTCGTGCAAGAAATGAAGATGAAACACAGAAGGAAAGAATAGCTTCCACCTACGACCTCCGGCTGCGCGCCAAAGGTGTTCAGATGCAGGTCGGGATCCTGCCCGTGACTGAGGGACAGAAGAGGATGTAAAAGTCAAAACCGGCCACGATATCAGAATCTTCGTTTCCTTTTTCCCTCTTCAGCGTCAACAAACATTTTGATAGCTCACAACAATGCTTTCAGGGTGGAATCGTCTCCTTTTCACCAATGAAGAAGCCAAGGACTGAGTGACGTTGTCACTTGCCCAAGATTACGTAGGGCAGTCGGGATGCGAATCCTGATCCCAAGGACTTTAGTCCAGAGCTCCGGTGGTTCTGACAGCAGGAAAGCGGGCAGCTGGTAGTGGCAAGGGCTGGCTAATAGTGACAGCACTGACGGCGAGGGCACTATGCGTGGGGCAGCTGCCGATCCGCGGCAGATTCTCCAGGTCGGCCGTCGCACACAGGCTGCGCGGCTCAGCTCTGCCGGGCATTCTAAGGGGTCGGCACGCTGGGGCCCAGGCTGTGCAGCTCGCGGTCCTCGGCCGCCCACAGGCGTTGGCGAAGGCCAGCCGCCCCGGCTGGGGACCGGCAGGCGGCGTGCAGCCCCAAGGGGTTCCTCGAGGACCCGCCGGAGCCAGACAGCTTATTGGAGCCTCCAGGGAGGCGGGGAGAGGAGGGCACTGGCGAAGGCTTGCGGCAGCCACCTCGGAAGAACAGCCTCTTGGCATCCGGCCTAAGCCAGAACACCTGAGCCACCGGCGCCCCCATGGCGCAGGTGCAGGCGAGGCGCACTCTGGCACCGCGCCCTGCGTACCTGCAGCGGAGCGGAGGTCGAGAGCCCGGGGTGTGGGCTCAAAACCGAGAACCAGGGTGTAAACCCTGGGCTGCTACTCTTAACGCACGTCGGACAGGTGAGGGACCCGGTGGGGGAGGGGACCCGCGCTGGCCCCACCTCTCGGAGACTCCTATCCCCCTCGAGGGCGTGGCCTCCGGGCCGCTCAGCCTCCAGTGGGCGAGCGGAGCGCGCGGCCCCGCCCCCGCATATAAGAGCTGTGCGGCAGTGCAGCTAGCGCACTTCTCACCGAGACCCGTCACCCGGACTCTGCGTGAGACCCACCGCCCGGACTCACCATGGTGAGTGCGGCCCCACCGTGATCTTGCCGGTCCCCTCCTTGCCCCTCTCCTTCAGGGACGCTCCCTCGCGAGATGCTCGGGGACCGCCATCTGGCGTTCCGGGTCTGGAGGAGGTGCAAGGGTGTTTGCATTACCCCCACCCCCACCCCCACACCTTCCAACTGACTTTGGCCCGGCTGTGTTGTCCACTTTCGAAGGCTGGGGAAGGGGCGGGGGGTGGAGTGGGATTCTTCACTAGCAAAGAGGAGCCTTCCTGGAAATCCCCCCCTGCTCCACCGAGCATTTGTGCCCTGATCCGCCTGAGGGGCGTCATGCAATCCTGCGCCCAGTTTCCGCGGGAGGGAGAGACCCACTTGGCTGCCCTCGCCGCCAGCCTCCCCCACACCCAGTCCCTGGAACTGACCGAACACATGCTTGGCACAAGAAGGTGGAAGGGGTCAGGTTACCGGGTCCAGCATCCCCTTTTCCTCCGACTGTGTGTGCATCCCTCCCTCCCACAGTCTCCCTACACCGTGACTCAGCACCCCGCTTCCGAGCCAGGAATGGGTTTCGGTCTCGTGAGGCGGGCCGGCCCCTCTCCAGCCTGAGCCCGGTTGCGCGGACGGGCAGAGACAGCTGTCGCTGAGCGGGAGCTCGGGCCGAGGCCAGGTTGGGGGGAGGGGAAAGAGGTGTGTGTAGGGGGTGGTATTTATAGCCCAGGAACGGGGGCCGAAATCCAATCCCCGCTTCCCGCTGGGATGTAATTGGAAAGAATCTAGAAGACGGGCGAATACAGGGCCGGGGTGCAGGACGGCACTCATACTGCTCGGGGCAAGGCGGGTTACCTTGGGGGCCTCACCGCAGGTTCCGCTTCCTTTTTTGAGTATTTGGAAGCCGTCACCCCGCCATTTCGGTTCTGGTCAGGGAAGGCGCCGCACCGCTTTGGCGTTTCAGGGGTTACTTTCAGACTGGCACGGACGAGCCTGGGGCAGCGGCTGCCCTAGTGCTCACAACCCTGATTGCCCGCACGTGCCCTCTGCGCTCACCAGCATTATCGCTATTTTCCCGAGGGGGTTGTGGGTAGAGGTGGGAAGAGGAGCCAGATGGGATTGATCTCCAGAGCCAGATGGGATCTAAAGGTGGGGGAGAGGGCACCCTGATGGCACGGTGGTGAGTTGACGCCAGACCGGAAGGCTGAGATGCCTCTGTAGCCCAGAGAAAAGGAGAGGGGAGAGGGTTGTATGAAATTCTAGTGGTTCATCCTCAAAGCAAAGAGTTCATCGGGTGAGGGTCTCTAGCTATAAACTCACAGGTCTGGAAAACCTGTCTTTTCTCAGACTCTGGAGAAGCTGGTTTTGCTGGAGTAGAAATTGGGAACAGCCGAAAAGTCGCCTGTTCTGTTACCGCAGTCTCTGCTGGCCACACATGCACTTGCCCTCTCCATCCTCCCTGAGTGTCTGATGAATGTGGCAGGGCCATGCGGAGCCACGGCTCTTACTTGACAAGGTCCCCATGGAGAAGTAGGCTAAGGGGCTGGCCCGCCCTACTGGGTGCCTCCAGCTGGGGAGTCCTATGGAGAGGGGGGATGGGGCAGGCTGCCCACCTTTTCAGACCTCTGTCCAGCCCCAAGCCTCCACTTTTGCCAACTGAGTCATCCTAGCTGGTAGGTGATAAAAGGGGGGAGAGGTGGGGACCTTATGAAGTAGGATTTATGGATGAAGGGCTTATGCTGTATCCCTTCTCTTTATCCCGCAGCGTGAATGCATCTCAGTCCACGTAGGGCAGGCAGGTGTCCAGATGGGCAATGCCTGCTGGGAGCTCTACTGTCTGGAACATGGGATTCAGCCTGATGGGCAGATGCCCAGTGACAAGACCATTGGTGGGGGAGATGACTCCTTCACCACCTTCTTCTGTGAAACTGGAGCTGGAAAGCATGTGCCCCGGGCAGTTTTTGTGGATTTGGAGCCCACTGTGATTGGTGAGAGAAAGAAGGGGGTAGAATTGAGGGGAGTGGAGAGTGACTCTAGACTTCTTTCTGGAGAGCTGGTATCTAGACCTGCCTTTCCTAGCCCTGAAAACTCCTCACCCAGTTTGAATCTAAAGAAGGCAATCTAATCGCAGGCCGGCCTGCACAGCAGGTCTGGGCTCCTCACGCACTGGTATCTCAGGCTGGCAGAAGGATGAACTCTTCCACATATATGTCTGCAGCCACCACAGTGAGGGAGGGAGGTCCCTGCTGGGCACAGCCTTGTGGTTTGGGCCCTGACGATGTGGTTTATGCCCCTGCAGATGAGATCCGAAATGGCCCGTACCGGCAGCTCTTCCACCCAGAGCAGCTCATCACTGGGAAAGAGGATGCCGCAAACAACTATGCTCGTGGTCATTATACCATCGGCAAGGAGATCATTGACCCAGTACTGGACCGGATCCGCAAGCTGGTGAGAGTCTGGTGTGAAAGGGAGGGAGCTTTCCAGATGATGCTAATGGTCAGGGACATTTCTTTTCCACATTTCTTTTTACAATTAGAGACGACTCCCTGAAAAAGGAGTCGACTCCATTTTCAGGGAGTCGTCTCTAATTGTACATGTTCCAGAGCATGCTGGTGCTCTGGAATACTCATTAATCTTTGCCCTGGCTCTGGAGATATTTGGGCTTTTGTGGAGCCAGTGACAGAGTTCCTCAGGTCCCTTCCCACATACATTGCTCTTTCTCTCTCTTGCCTTTCAGTCTGACCAGTGCACAGGGCTTCAGGGCTTCCTGGTCTTCCACAGCTTTGGTGGGGGTACCGGCTCTGGCTTCACCTCCCTCCTGATGGAGCGGCTCTCTGTCGACTATGGCAAGAAATCCAAGCTGGAGTTCTCCATCTACCCAGCCCCCCAGGTGTCCACAGCCGTGGTCGAGCCCTACAACTCCATCCTGACCACCCACACCACCCTGGAGCACTCAGACTGCGCCTTCATGG
>PVKU01015690.1:0-17331 GCA_004027475.1 Anoura caudifer | reverse complement strand
ATTTTATCAAATGCTTTTTCTGCATCTATTGGTATGATTATGTGGTTTTTATGCTTCATTTTATTTATGTGGTGATTACAATTATTAATTTGTGAATGTTGTAACAACCTTGCATTTCTAGAATAAATCCCACTTGATCATGGTATACAATTTTTAAAAAGATTTAATTTATTTATTTATGCATTTGTTTATTTATTTATAAGCCAAGGGAGGGAGAAAGAAAGAGAGAGAAGCATCATTGTGTGGTTGCCTCTCACATTCCCCCCAATTGGGGACCTGGCCTGCAACCCAGGCTTGTGCCCTGACTGACTGGGAATTGAACTGGCAACCCTTTGGTTTGCAGGCTGCTACTAAATCCACTGAGTCACACCAGCCAGGTATATGATCTTTTTGATGCATTACTCTATTTGGTTTGCTAATATTTTGTTGAGGATTTTAACATCTATGTTCACCAGGATACTGGCCTATAATTTTCTTTTTGTCATGTCTTTATCTGGTTTTGGAATTAGGATAGTGCTGGCCTTGTAAAATGAGTTTGGGAGCCTTCCCTCCTCTTGAATTTTATGAAATAGTTTCAGACCAAAAGGTGTTAGTTCTTGGAATGTTTGGTAAAATTTGCCTGTGAACTCGTCTGGTCCAGGACTTTTGTTTGTTGAGAGTTTTCTGATTACTGCTTCAATTTTCTTAGGTGTAAAAAAATATTTTTATAAATCATTTTATACAAATTCAGTAGTTATAGTAATTATATTTCAAGTACTCAATAGTCAAATGTAGCTAGTGGCTCATCTATTGGACAGCAAAGATTATAGAACATTTCCATTAATGTCCAAAGCAAATAATTATTTTTGACAATTATTAATATTTCTCTTAAAGAATTACCTAAGTGAAGGTATATTTTCTAGAACATAATTCCTGTGCAACCTTTCCTATGATCTCACCAAATATTCACAATTTCTTGTAATTCTTAAACATTCTCTCTCTCTCTCTTTCTCTCTCTCTCACACACACACACACACACACACACTCACATGCACCTGTACACACATACACATATCTCCTTAAGGTTTCATCTAAATATCATATAATCTTTGAAATCTTCCTTGTTTGCAAAAGCAGGATTAGTTGCTTTCTTCCAAAAATTTGTGCTTTTACCTTATTTTATTGCAATTATTGTATATCTGTCCATTTCCATTAAAAGCTACATAACATTGGCTTTTGGTTAATATACATTTAAATATCTACTGGCAAGTAAAAATACATAATACCAAATTTGAATGTGATGTATATCTTTTGTATACATTACTGTCTTTGAATTACTATTTAAATTTTGTTAAGAATTTTTCAGCTATGTTCAGAGATATTAGGCTGCAGTTTCCTTTTACTTTATTTTTCTGGCTTCAAATTAGATACTGTTAATCTTATGAAAACATTGGTAAATTTTCTCTACTCACCTGATTTCTGGAAGATTTAGTACAAGTTTTTCCTTGAAAAGAAAATAAAAGTTTGGTGGAATTTACCAGTGAAACCAACTGAAACTAGAATTCTATTTTTAGAATTTCAACTATAAATTCAAATTCTGTCATAGATACAGAGATATCCATGTTTTATTCTGTGAATTTTGGTATTTTGTATGTTTTAGAAATTGGTCTACTTGATTTAATTATCAAATTTATAAGCATAGTGTTGCTTGTAATTATGTTTTATTTTCCTTTTACTATCTGTGGCATCATAGTTATGCCTTCTTCTTCATTCATTCTGATACTACTTTCTGTCTTTTTTCTTTTTTCTTTGGTTAGTCTTGCTAGATATTTAACAATTTAATTAATCACTTTTTTAAAATAACTGGTTTTGTTGATTTTCTTTATTGTTTTTCTGTTTTCAGGTTCATTTAATTGTATTGTAATATTTATTATATCTTCACTTCCAGTTGCTTTATGCTTAATTTGTACTTTTTTCTTAAATTCTCTAAGGTGGAAATATTGTTGATTTAAATTACATATATTCACTTGTGTGTATACATAGAGACAGACACACAGAGAGACATATGTATATATTTAATTATTTTGATTGTTCCCCAAAATATGCATTTTATGTTACAAAGTTCTCATTAATTACTTGGGATACAAATAGCTTTTTGAGATAATAATTTCATTTTCTTCAGATAAACAAGGTCTGTCTGGAAAACATCCAGCTATTGTTAATATAATGAGAATAGTTACACAACATCAATGTAACCTGGCAGCCAAGGAGAGTGGGCTGGAATGGGCATGTGTGAACAATGAGAACTCCACTGTACTAGTCAGTGGGAGCAGTAGACACAATTGAATGAACATGTGAACTGTGTGGCTACTGCATTCAAAATGACTAAACAAGTAGAGCAATGAATTAGCATCAAAATTTGCATTAAGCTTGAACATTCCTCTACAGAAACTATTTGGATGATTCAGAAGGCTGCAGCTATGGGCAACTGGTGATTGGCAGCTTCATCATAACAACACACCTGCTCATGCATCACGTCTCCTGCAGAGAATTTTGGTGAAACATTAAATCACCCAGGTGACCCAGTCCCTCTACAGCCCAGATTTGTTGCCCTGTGACTTCTGGCTTTTCCCAAAACTAAAAAAAAATCACCTTTGAAAGGGAAGACTTTTCAGACTGTTGATGAGATTCAGGAAAATATGATGGGGCAGCTGATGGCAATTGGGAGAACTGTTAAGTCCCAAGGTGCCTTCTTTGAAGGGGACTGAGGCATCATTGTCCTATGTACAATGTTTCTTGTATTTTGTATCTTCCTCAATAAATGCCTCTATTATAGCACATGGTGGGATACTTTCTGGTTAGACCCTTTACCCAGAAGTGGAAAGGTTGAATCATATGATAGCTCTATTTTCAATTTTTTGAGGAACCTCCAGACTGTTTTCCATAGTGGCTGTACCAATATACATTTCCACCAACAGTGTTCAAGGGTTCCTTTTTCTCCACATCCTCACCAGAAATTATCCCTTGTCTTTTTGATAATAGCCATTCTTACAGGCACGAGTAACATCTGACTGTCATTTTGTTTTTCATTCCTTTAAAGATTAGTGATATTAAACACCCTTCCATTCCTGATAGCATTTTAATAAATTATTTAGAAAATGTCTAGTTAGGTCATTTTCCCACTAATTAGTCAGATTATTTGGTGTTTTTTTGCTATTGAATTGTATGAATTCCTTATATTTGGGGGGGGTATTAACCCTTTATCAGATGTGAAGTTTGCAAAATATTGCATATTATTTTGTAGGCCATCTTTTCATTTTATTGCTTGTTCCTTTGTTGTGCAGAAGCTTTTTAGTTTGATTAGCTTGACTTGATGATTTTTGCTTTTGCTGCTTGTGCTTTTGGTGTCATATGCAAAATAGCATTGCCGAGACCGATGTCAAGAATTTTTTCCCTATGTTTTCTTGTATGAGGTTACACATTCTAGGTCTTACATTTAAGTTTTTTTTTTGTGTGTGTGTGTGTGTGCTGATTATGTGTTAATGAAGCTATTTTGAGTTATTTTTTTTGCATGTAGCTGTTAGTTTTCCCAATGCTATTTATTGAAGATATTGTTCTTTCCCCTTTGTATATTCCCAGGGCTATCTATTGAGGGGGATTTTCTTGGCCTTTTTCTCAAAAATTAATTGACCATATATGTGTAGGTTTATTTTTGGACTTTTTTCTATTTGTGTGTCTGTTTTTATGCCAGTATATATTCATCAGGATTGTCTTTTGTAGTTGTATTTTATTTTAATGTCTTTGCCTAGTTTGGGTATCATGGTAATGCTGGCTGAACATTAATTTGAAAGACTTCCATCCTATTCAGTTTTTGGAAAGCCTGTACATATAATTAGTATTTAAAAATTTTGGTGGAATTAATGTTTCATTTTCCTCAGATAAGCTCCCAAAAGTGGAATTGCAGGGTCCTGTGTTCATTACAGCATTATTTACACTATTCAAGTTATTGAAGCAACCTTGGTTTTTATCAGTAGATGAATGGATAAAGAAGTGAATATGTGCATACACACATATACACTAGAATATTACTCACCCATGGGGAAAAAAATGAAATCGTTGCATTTGTGACAACATGAGTAGGTCTACAGGGCATTATGCTAAGTGAAATAAGTCAAGAAAGGCAAATACTGAATCATTTTGCTTATGTGAAGAATCTAAAAATAACTAAAGAAATAAACAAACAAAACAAAAAAACTCATAGATACAGAAAAACTGATAATTTCCAGAAGGTTGGGCAGTGGGGATATGGGCAAAAGGATGAAGGGGATTAAGAGGTACAAACAGAATATAAATAAGTCACAGGGATATAAAGTACATCATAGGCAACATCAATAATATCACAATAACTTTTTACAGTGACAGATGGATACTGGACATTTTGTGGTGATCACTTTGGAAGGGACATAAATGTGAAATCTCATTATGTTATACACCTGACACTAGTGTGGTGTATATCAACTGTATTTTAATTCAAAAGTGCTATAGATTTCAGAATAAAAATTAGACATGAAAACAGTTTTGGTAGAAATCACCAGTGAAACCATCTAAACCTAGATTTTTTTCTTTTCTTCTTTTTCTTCTATTTTTTTTTTTGGTTGGGGTTGTTTTTAACTACAAATAAATTATGTTAACAAATATAGGGCTATTCAAGTTTTATTTTTTATTGAGAGATTTGGCAGTTTATGTCTTATAAGGATTTTGTTCATTTCAAATAAGTTGTCAGTTTTGGGCATAAAAGTGTTCGTAGTATTGATGGGGTTCAGACAAGTTCATCTCAGAATGTGCCAATTTGGCATCTGAATTATTTTGAGCTGAAGATAATCAGGGCCCAATAAACTCAAGAAGGGCTTTTTACCTCTTCCTTAACTGCTTAAATTATTTAGATAGAAAGCCTGCACCAGGAAAGCAGCTATTACCAAAGATAATTTTTTTACATAAGAAAGGCTTCTCCAAATGGCAGAACAAATGTTCGTTTGCCAAATGTTTGCTCTTCTCATCTCCTTGTGAATTTTCTTCCCCCCTCCCTTTGAAGCCAGGCTCCAACCCCTTCCTCCTTAGTCAGAATAACATATAAACCTCAATTGCCTGACTGACTATAGGTCTCATATTCTTTTTAAAAAATCCTCACCTAGGGATATGACTCATTATTGATTTTACAGAGAGAAGAAGGCAGAGAGAGAAACATGGGTGTGAGAGAGAAACTTAGATCACTTGCCTTCCATATGTGCCCTGACTGGAGATGGAACCCACAATTACAGGATTATGTTCCAACCAACCTAGCCACCTGGCCAGAGCAGGCCTCCTATTCTTATGGGCCTGTGTGGGTACATATAAAATTAAATTTTATTTTCTCCTGTTATTCTGCCTCATGTCAATTTAATTCTTAGATCAGCCAGAAGAACACAGAAAAGTAGAGGATAAAATTTTTCTCCTCAATATCACATTTCTAAACTTTAAAAGTAGTAATTTGTGCCCTGTCATTTTTTCTCTGATGACCATAACTAGAGATAATAAATATATTTAGCTTCTCAAATAATTGGCTTTTGTCTTTATTGTTTTTATTGCTTTCTGTATCAAAAGCTCTGCTCTGGTGATTCAGTGGATACAGAACAGTCCTGTCAGCAAATGGTGCCAAAACAGTTGGATATTTATAAGCCATAAATTGGACTTCATTCCCAGATGCACACCTGAAATACATGGAAATCTATAAATTCATGAAAAAAGAGAACATTTAATAAACACTTGTGGTCATTAAGGTGCCAGACAGATACAAAGAAAGGCATATATATTTTTGCTTTTTTATACAAATAATGTTAGAGTATTTAAATAAATAATTTCCTTGAATAGAATAATTCTGAGTAATATATAGAATAAAAGATTAAATTGGAAAATAAGCATTTTTCAACACCTACTGAAATAACAAAACACTTAAGGAAAAAACAAATGACAACATTCATAAAAATGTTAACTGTTTAGATAGGGAAAATGAGCAGAAACTACTACATAAAGTTAATCATAACCATGGCATCACTAGTGCGTGCTTTAAGATGTAATGCAATAGGATTTACATAGAGAGAAAGCAGTAAGTCAAATTCAGAATGTGGGATACTCTAAAGGACAAATATCCAGTCTATACACACATATACATAAGTAAATATGTACACAATAAATACAACAAGGAAATTTTAATGTGAACTGGGTTTTAGGAAATGTTAAGGGGTTTTGTTAATGGTGCTAGGCATGGTACTAATGTAATATCATACCAAATATGTATTACTTTATTAATCTGATAATAAATTGTACTTAATTATCCTTATAAGCAGTAGATATACTCTGCTGGCTACCAGAGAGTACACTGGGTTAATGCAAAAAGGAAGGTAAATCTATAACCTCAATAATGTAATAGATCACTTAGTTTTATAATAACAAATAAATATCTAGAATGTCACTTTTATACATAGACATATGAATTCACTGGACTCCAGGGGGTGAATTTATTCATTCTCTGAGGATATAGCCGCAGACTTAAAACAATAATAAGAAATTACCAGTGTAAAACCATAGGAAACTATATTCTAGGTAGAAAAAAGAAACTTCCTTTGAATGCTACTTTCAGGAGGAAATGCAACAATTAACGATCCTATATACAAAATTATTTTAGGGAATGATTGCATCATGGAGTAGAAATTGAAAATAGTTTTCATACAGAAATTATTTTCAAACTCTTATTTTCTTCCTGAGAAAGAAAAATTTAAGAACTACATCAATTTTGGAAGAGACAAATTACAGCATAAATTTCTTCCATGTAGTAACCACTCACAATGAACCAAGAGCACTGTGATAACTACATTTATATCTTATATAATTTTTCATACTTATGTGTGCTAGACACTGTTCTGAGTTACATGAACAACCCCCATGAATTAGGTAATTTTATTACTCATTCACATTACAGAGATGAAGGAAAAGAGGCACAGAGAGCTTACAGATTTTTCCAGAAGTACCAGGGCTTTTAAGTGGCAAAGTCAGGATGACTCCACAGATAGTTCTCTTAACAAATGTACTATACTGCCTAATCTATTTAACTTCCTCATCATTTTGCTTTGTTTATTACTATTAATAAAAAATCAAAAGAAATTATTTCTTTTGGGTTATCAGGTGAGGAAGGAGCTGAGATACTGTATCTTAATCCACAGCAACATGTAGTGAGGAAAATAACTACAAATGTTAAAATGATTGGTCATTCCTGTTAAGGAAAGACAAAAGAGAGATGAGTCTTGCAGATCATGCCTAACAAAAAAGCTGTGCATTGCAAGCTAATTTATGGCTGAAAAGGGGCCTGGAACAAGGCAAGAAAAAAATTAATAAAATTGTTTTACATGTATCTTTCTACTTTTTCTCCTGTGTCAATACCTTGCAGTGTTTTATGGGGGAAAAGGACAATAAAAAGAAAGTTTCTGAAGATATGAGTGAAAAAATATTTCCCTTTGGCAGTGTTTTTTGTTTTAATTCCAATAAAATTCATGTAATATAAAATTCACTATTTCAAACTTTTTAAAATACACAATTAATTGGTTTTTAGATATAGTCATGTGCTACTTAACAATTAGAAGGCATTCTGATAACTTTCTTAATATAATACAGTAACTTATTTTTCTTTATGTGCATGTGTTTATTCAGGGAGTTCCATCTAGTCCCTGGACCCCAACTGTAAGCATTAAAATTAACACTTTTTTCAGAACAACAACAACAAAAAAAGAAGGCATTCTGAGAAATGGTCCCTCAGTGATTTTGTCATTGTGTGAACATCACAGAGTGCACTTACACAAACTTAGATGGTATAGCCTACTACAAACATAGGCTGTATTGTATAACATATTGGTCCTAGGCTATAAGCCCTGTACAGCATGTTATTGCACAAAACATCACCAGATTAAATCAAGCGCAAGATAAAATGTTGCAATCAAAGGACACAGTATATATGAGATGTGTGAGGCAGCTACTAGCATAACATGGCATACTGTTTTATAGCAAACAGGTTTATTATTTGGAAGAATACATTCTAAAATAATAAAAAGTGTAGCATAGTAAATTCATAAGTAAGCAACATAGTTGTTATCATAATTAAGTATTATGTACTGTACATAATTATATGTGCTATACTTTGTATGACTGGCAGCACATTAGGTTTGTTTATACCAGCATCATCACCAACATATAAGTAATATATTGTGCTATTATGTTATAATGACTAATAGCACCATGTAATAGGATTTTTCAGCTCTATTATAATCTTATGGGACCACCATTGTTTATGTGGTTCATTGTTGACCAAAACATTCTTACACTATGCATAGCTGTATTCATAATGTTATGCAATCTTCACCATTATAATATAACTCCAGAACATTTTATAACCCTCAAAAGAAACAAAATACCCATTAAAGAACCATATCCCTATCTTCCCTCCCTGCACCCCTATACAACTACTCACCTACTTTGTGTGTCTATGGACTGCCTCTTCTGGACACTTATGTAGACTTTTGCGTGTGACGTTCTTCACTAACATAATGTTCACTGGTTCATCCATGCTGTAATATGTATCGGTACTTCATTCCTTTTTATGGCCAAATAATATTCCATTGCATTGATATGCCATATTTTCTTTATCCATTCGTCACTCAAAGAATATTTGGGTTGTTTCCACTTTTTGGCTATTATGCATAATGCTTCTGTGAACATTTGTGTACAACTATTTGTGTGAACATATGTGTTAAAGTCCTAGAAGTAGAATTGTTGGGTCATATAGTAACTTTATATTTAAGTCTTTGAGGAACTGCCAAATATATATATTTCATGAATATATATGTATATATATAATCTCATGATTAATACATAATTAAAATAGTTTTGAAGAAGTCACTGCCATATCCTATAGAGTAAATAAAAGTTAATATGTGTTGATAACTTAAAGAGAAGACTCTCACTCTAGCACAGAAAGAAATGCTAATCATAAAGAACAATGAGAAGGAAAAGGTGCATTATGCTAAAAGGTTAAATGGACTTAACTGATATATATAGAAGCTTTTATCCCAAAGAAGCAAAATACACATTCTTTTTCAAACATACATGGAACATTTTCAAAGATAGACCACATGATAGAACACAAAACAAGCCTCAACAAATTCAAGAAAATTGAAATCACATCAGGCATTTTCTCATACCCCAAAGGCCTGAAACTAGAGACCAACCTCAAGGAAAACACTCAAAAACACTCAAATTCATGGAGCTTGACTAGCATGCTATTAAACAATGAATGGGCTGATAATGAGATCAAGGAAGAAATCACAAAGTTTCTGGAAACAAATGAAAATGAACTCACAACAGTCCAAAACTAATGGGACACAGTGAGGGCAATGCTGAGAGAGAAGTTCATAGTGATACAAGCCTACCTTAAAAAGACAGAAACATTTCAAATAAACAACCTAACCCTACATTTACAAGAACTGAAGGAAAAACAACAAGCAAAGTCCAGAGTGAGTAGAAGGAAGGAAATAATCAAGATCAGAGCAGAATTAAATAACATGGAGACTAAAAGAATTCAAAGGATCAATAAATTCAGGAGCTGGTTCTTTGAAAAGATATAAAAACTCAACAAGCTTTTAACCAGACTCCACAAGAAAAAAGAGAGAGAAAGAGAGAGAGGATTGAAATAAATAAAATCAGGAGTGGAAGAGGAGAGATTACAACTGATACCACAGAAATACACAGTATGGTAAGAAATTACTACAAACAACTATATGCCAAGAAATTTGAAGACCTAAATGAAATGGACAAATTTCTAGAAAAATGTAATCTCTCAAAAAGGAATGAAGAAGAAGCAGACAGCTTGAGCAGACCAATAACAGCTGGTGAAGTTGAAGCAGTAATCAAACTCCTAGCATACAAAAATACTGGGCTGGGCACAGTAGAATCTGACAAAACGTTTAAGGAAGAGCTAAACCCTATCCTTCTCAAAAATATTCCAAAAACCCCAAGGAGATGGAAGACTCCCAAACTCTTTTTATGAAGCCAGTATCACCCCAATCCCAAAATCAGATAAAGACACAACAGAAAAAAAATCTACAGACTACTATCACTGTTGAACAAAGATGCTAAAATTCTCTACAAAATATTGGCAAACTGTACTCAGCAATAAATTAAAAAGATCATACACCATGATCAAGTGGGATTCATCCTAGGGATGCAAAAGTGGTATGATTTTTGCAAATGAATAAACATAATAAATCATATAAACAAAAGAAAAGACAAAACCACATGATCATATCAATAGATGCAGAAAAAACATTTGATAAAGTACAGCACTCATTTATGATAAAAACACTCAGCAAAGTGGGAGTAGAGGGAGCATACCCCAACATAATAAAGGCAATATATGAAAAACCCTTGGCCTACATCATACTCAATGGGCAAAGACTAAAAGTTTTCCCACTAAGATCAAGAACAAGATGAGGATGTCTCCTTTCATCATTTCTATTCAACATAGTATTTGAAGTCCTAGCCACAGTGATCAGACAAGAAAAAGAAATAAAAGGAATCCAAATTGGAAAGGAGGAAGTAAAACTCTCACTGTTTGCAGATGACATGATAGTGTACATAGAAAACCCTATAGATTCCACTAAAAAACTATTTGACCTAATAAGTGAATTTGGTAATCAGCAGGATACAAAGTCAATAGTCAGAAATCAAATGCATTTTTGTACACTAATAATGAAATATCAGAAACAGAAACCAGGAAAAAATCCCATTTGCTCTAGCAACACAAAAAATAAGGTATCTAAAAATGAACCTAACCACAGAGATAATAGACTTGTACTCAGAAAACTACACAACACTGAAGAAAAGAAATTAAGGAAGACACAGATAAATGGAAGCATATACCACATTCATGGATTGGAAAAATTAACATCATCAAAATGTTTATACTATCTAAAGCAACTTTTTAATTGAAATACTCGTTTAATGAATAAGAATTTTATATTCAACAATGTTCAGTCCCAGGAGTAATAGTGATTTACTACTTGTATGATACTTTGTAGTGCTTCATCATTTTTGATAAGTTCTCTTAAGACTGCTTTTATTTTTCTTATTATTCCCAGAACCATGAAGGGAATAATCCTGGAAAATGTATTTCCAAATTATCTAAGCAAATGTAACATGATACATACATAGCCCACTTCTTATCAACTAGATATGCAGACCGCATATCCTCTTTTAACTATCAACTTCCCAAAATGTGCAATTACATAATTCCATGTAACATCATGGAATCATTATTCCCTGTACAACCAAAAACACACTAATTCCTGAAAAGAGGCTGCAAATGTCATGTATCATTTATTTGTCTTTGAAATTTGAGTTCACTTCAAAAAAATGGAGTCAACTGAAAACAATTTATAGATTCAACACGATCCCTATCAAAACACCAACAACATATTTCACAGTTATAGAACAAACATTTCAAAAACTTATATAGAACCATAAACAACTGGAAATAGCCTCAGCAATTTTCAGAAAGAAGCACAAAGTAGGAGGGATCACAATACCTGATATCAAACTATATTACAAGGCATGTAATCAAATCAGTCTGGTACTGGTATAAGAAGAGACACATAGATCAATGGAACAGAATACAGAGTCCAGAAATAAACCCTTGTCTCTATGGCCAATTAATATTTGACAAAGGGTACAGGAACATAAAATGCAGTAAAAATAGCCTCTTCAACAAATAGTGTTGGGGGATCTGGACAGCTACATGCAACAAAATGAAACTCGAGAACCAACTTACACCATACACAAAAATAAACTCAAGATGGAAAAAGACGTAAGTCATGGTACCATAAAAGTTCTAGAGGAGAACATACACAGGAAAATCTCAGATATTCCCTGCAAAAATATTTTCACTGGTATGTCCTCTAGAGCAAGGGACATAAAGCAAATGATAAACAAATAGGACTTCATCAAAATAAAAAGCTTCTGCACAGCTAAAGAAAACATTAAAAAAATTAACAAGGGAAACAATTGTATGGAAAAATATATTTGCAAATGATACCTCAGATGAGGGTCTAATTTCCAAAATATCTAAAGAACTAATATGACTCCACTCCAGGAAGACAAACAATCCAATTAAAAAATGGACAAAGGACATGAACAGACACTTCTCCAAGGAGAACATACAGAGGACCCAGAGACATATGTAAGGAATGCCCAGCATTACTAACCATTTGAGAGATGCAGATTAAAATCACAATGAGATACCACTTCAGACCAGTCAGAATGGCCAGCATAACCAAGTCAACAAACAAGTGTTAAAGAGTATGTGGAGAAGAGGGAACCCAAGTACATTGCTGGCGGTAATGCAGACTGGTGCAGCCACTGTGGAAAACAGTATGGAGCTTCCTTAGAAAACAAAAAATGGAACTGCCCTTTGACCTGGCAATTCCACTGCTGGGATTATACCCTAAGAATCCTGAAACACTGATTCAAAAGAACCTATGCACCCCAATGTTTATAGCAGCACAATGTATAATAGCTAAGTGCTGGAAGCAACCTAAGTGCCCATAATTGAGTGAGTAGATCAAAAAACTATGGTATATTTACAAAATGGAATACCACAACTATGCAGTAGAAAGAAAGAAGGAACTCCTACCCTTTGTGTCAGCATGGATGGAGCTGGAGAGCATGATGCTAAGTGAAATAAGCCAGGTGGTGAAAGACAAATACCATATAATCTCACTCATAAGTGGAACCTAATTAACAAAACAAACAAGCAAGCAAAATATAACCAGTGACATTGAAATAAAGAAAGTGACAGTAACTAGAGGGGAAGTGGGAGGGGATAAAGGGGGAAAAGGAGTAAGGGTCATCAAGTAACATATATGAAGGACACATGGAGAAAGCCAAAAGGGGGTAGGATCAAGGGTGCTGTGAGGGAGGGTTGTGGTGGTTGAATGAAGACAACTGCACTTGAACAAAAATGAAATGAATATTATGGGAAGACTGACTCATTGAAGGACAGATTAAGTAAACTTGAAAAATAATGAGTAAAATGTTCTCTTTTTTTCTCCTAATTTTCCCTCATTTTTTGAAAAAAAAAAAAATCTTTCGGAGTGTGTCCTTGAAGGCTTGTTTCACTTTCTGGTTCCTTAGAGTATAAATGAAAGGATTTAATAAAGGAGCAACCAAGGTATAGATAACAGCTACACCTTTGGATAAAGTCACCCTCTCCTTTGCTGATGGCTTCATGTAAATAAAGATACAGCTACCATAAGTAAGGGAGACTACAATCATATGGGAAGAACAAGTGGAAAAAGACTTTGTTCTTTTTTGAGTGGAGGGGATCTTTAGGATGGTCTTGATAATATACGCATAGGAAAGAATCACTAACAGCAATGTGAGCACAAGTGTTCCAACAGCTGACACAAATGAAACTAATTCTAGGAAATGAGTGTCTGTGCAAGAAATCTGCAGCACAGGGGAAGTGTCACATATGAAATGATCGATGACATTGGAAGCACAAAATTCCAGTTTCAGTCCCAAGACCAGTGGTGGAAAGGTAATCAGAAAGCCAGCTGTCCATGAACTGAGTACAAGTTGGTAGCATACTTTGTTGCTCATAATGATAGGGTAATGGAGAGGTTTGCAGATTGCTACATAACGATCATAAGACATGGCAGCCAGTAGGTAAAATTCTGTAACTCCAAATAAGAGAAAAAAGAATAACTGAGATGCACAACCATTATAAGAAATAATTTTGTTTTTAGTCAGTATGGATATCAGGAATCTGGGAATACAGATTGTTGTCAATGAAACCTCCAAGAAGGAGAAATTTCGCAGAAAGAAGTACATAGGAGTCTTGAGACGGGGATCCAACAAGGTAAGGAGGATTATGGATAAGTTCCCCATCACACTAAGCATATAGTTTAGAAAGAGAAATATAAAAATCACAATTTGCAGATGTGTTTCATCAGTGAGTCCCAAAAGAATAAATTCTACTCTTGACTGATTGTTCATTTCAGATTTGAGTCCTGTCAAAGAGACAAAGAAACACAACTCCAAGAGTGAAAATAAGAATGTTAAAAGCTTCAGACATAGAAAAATATTCAGAAATCTAAACAAAGTTTAAAAGGTTGATTCAATTTGACAAGACAGACGATACCTAAAATAATAGCTTCAATAAACTAGGCAGCCTCTAATCGACTGTTCCATTTAAACCAGTTAACTTTTATAATACTACTTCTTTCCTTTCCCCATTTGAACTTGAAAGATAATTTAAATTTTAGCCAATCATTTTTCGATGAGCTAAATTTTGTTTAAATGTTCTAAATAAGGAAACCATGAATATTATTGGACATGTGCTCTCTATGTATATTTCATACATTATTGAAAAAGTAACATCTAAACACATACCAGTGTCAATTTGCAATGTTTATTCAGCTCATCAAAACACTTTTTAAATATGTGGAACATATAAAAACAATAACAGTTATATATGTTCTCTGTGATTGATATACTCTAATATATATCATTAATTACTTTGTCCCAGTGTGGTTCTTTTACATTGTTCCTTTATCTCATTTCACATGATTATTTTATTTAGTTTCAAATGTATCAGTCTTCTCTTAGTTGCATTTAAGCAGGAGGTTTTGACTGTTCAATCGACATAAAATAGAAAAATATATAACAATTCTAAAGTCAGTGGATATTACCTGACTTGTACTTGCATAATTGCTTTCATTTATGATCTAGATATTTATTCCAAATTATAAGTGACTTACCGTAGTAGTATGTATTAATATAAATCTCCTTATAAGAATATGGCAAAATTAAGAGTCAAAATAAATGATAAATATCTATCTCTTATAATACTAAAAATATTCCATTTTTGAGAGGAAATTTAATTTCAATGCACTTCTGGAGTAAAATTTGAAACAGACATGCAATCTACAAATTGTATGCATCTGCTAATATCTTCCACGTTCATTCACACATTAAAATCAGAGGAACCAGATATTACAGATAATTCCATTAGAATCCTCTTTTATACTAGATAAAAATACTTTCCTTTTCTTTCTTATATATAATTTTTGAAACCTCCATAAAAATTCAAAACGGACATGTGATGCTTTAAATGAAAAGATGTTTTGAAAAATATCTCAAATGAAAGGAACCCAGTTAAACACAAATAAAAGCCACAGTTCTATCATTTTGCTTATAAAGTACACAGAGGAATTAATTGAAATAAAAAGAGGGGGAAAAAAGAAATACCCTCTGGAGACTAGTGTCAGGACATACCAATTATTAAACGAGAGAGACCGAAGAAAACAAAGAAAATTTGAAATGAAAACCATAGTGAATTGCTTTAACTATAAAACTGAAGGACATTCTTTCTAAAGAACTAGAAATAATTTAAACTCTACACTTAATGCAAACAAGAATTTCAGATATTCCACTGGGACAATATAACCAATTCTACTGATAAGAGGGTTTACCCCCCAAAGAGCCTCTCTTATTTCCATTAGTGAATTTGTCAGAATTCCATAACTTGGCTGTGACCCACCCCCAAAATGGGGACAAGAGGAGGAAGTACTTAAATGTTTCCCTGTTTCCATATTATTTTGAAACAATATAAAATATAAAGAAAAACAACAAATACACAATAAAGGTCTTGTATTCCTAAACCATTTGGTGTTCCAGCTGCTACTCACTACCATAGTGTGAATATACAACAAAAAGAATATTCTATTAGATAAGCACAATATAACCATCATTATTAAAATATTAACATACATGATTAACATATAATTTTCCCATCCTATTCAAGTTTTACCAAGTGTCTAAAATTTTTCTTTATAGTAAAAAAGAATAATGTCCAGAATTACATGTTTCATTTATTTGTGGTATATATAGTGTCTTTTAATTTGGATAGTTCCCTAGTCTTTCCTTAACTTTCAAGAATGGTACATTTACACAATGGAATACTACACAGCAGAAAGAAGGAAGGAGCTCCTACCATTTGCAACCACATGGATAGATCTGGAGAGCATTATACTAAGTGAAATAAGCCAGGTGGTGAGGGAAAAATACCATATGACCTCACCTTTAAGTGGAAATTAATCAACAAAACAAACAAGCAAGCAAAATATAACCAGAGACATTAAAATTAAAAGCAATGTGACAGTGACCAGAGGAGAGGTGGGAGGGGATAATGGGGAGGGGAGAGGGAAGGAGGAAGGGTTTCCAGGAACAACTATAAAGGACACATGGACAAAACCAAGGGGGGTGGAAACAAGGGAGGGAGGTGGGGATGACTGGGATGTTGGAGAGTTGTGGGGAGTAAATGCAGACATATGTACTTGAACAACAAAATAATTTTAAAAAGCAGGACCCAATTACTGATATGTACAATATATGCATGAACCTCTAATCATTATGCTCAGTGAAAGAAGCCAGACCCAAAAAGCTACATACTGGAAAAGAAAAACTATGGGTACAGTAAATCAGTGGTGCCAGAGACTGCAGTGCAGGGGAAGCATTGACTACAAATGGGAACAGGAGGATTATTTGAGTAATAGAGCTGCTGTATATCTTGATTGTGGAAGTGGTTACACAACCGTATGCTTTTATCAAAATTCATAGAACTGCACACCAAAAAGGGTAAAAAATAGATCATGTAAATTATGCCTCATAAATAAATAAGCACATACCCTGCAAAAAAAGAGAGAATGTTGTTGAAATTATTTTCCAGAAATTACATTTATTTCCCTCAATTTTGGTCTGAAGTTTCTGCATGATTATATTCAATTTACTAACCTTAGGCAGGAATATCACAGAAGTGATTATGTCTTCTCATCAAATCCTATTAAGGATCACACAATTTCATTTTTTTCTAATTGCTGATGATATTTTCTTTTATTTTTTGGTTAATGTGGCTATTTTTAGAATTTACTGTAATAAAGCTACATTTTTATCTTTATAATTAAGAAGTACTTTGTATAGATATTTTGAATGCTATGCAAATATCTGACTCTTTGTAAAACTTCCAATTTATATATTACTTTATATTAGTATAGACTCATTGTTTCAATACCTTTTTAAAAATGTTTTTATTGTTGTTCAAGTAGAGTTGTCTCCATTTTCCCCCTTCCATGCTGCCCTACCCCATCCATCCCCAGTTCCCACCCATGATCCTATCCCCTTTTGGTATTTTCTATGTATCCTCTTTCCATCTTC
>PVKU01015689.1:0-16946 GCA_004027475.1 Anoura caudifer | reverse complement strand
GCAACAACGAGAAAACGAGAAAACGTCCACTCCACACGGAAAAGGCTCCGGCCTCCGGCTGCGCTGGCCTCCGTCCCCCCAGATCCTGCAGATTAAGGGCGTCGCTCAGTCAGACGTATATCCTTGCTTTCGAAAGGGAGAAGCTATAGAAATTGATTTGATGTCAAGCTTGCTGATTTAGCAAAAGATAAAAAAAAGGGCCTTTTCAGCCGCAAGAGTCCCTTTTAAATGGCTTGCTTTAATGAGGTAGCTGGTGACAGAGAAAGGGGAGGTGGCTGGGGAGGGGAGCGACCCCCCCCCCCCCGCCCTTGAGGACGCGTCCGGCAGGGAGGAAAGAGCTGACCAGGCAGAATGTCCCTGCGGGCCTGACACTGGTGGCCAAGATCGGCCGGGGCCGGCCCAGCAGAGGGCTCGCTGCTGTTCCCTGACCGCTGGGCCTCTCGGTGTCTGCGTCCTGGCCGCTGAGAAACCAGACGGCACCTGTTACATCATGTCCAAAGTCCGCCTGCAGTTCTCTTGGTTTCCCCTCGGTGCTTCAAAACTAAGGCGTCGTGAGTCCGGTTTCCAGGAGACGGCTGGACCGAACGGGGCGTTACACAGAATGTGTTACTGCCGCTCTCACACACTCACTGCTGTCGGAAGAGGGTGGGGACCACGGCGGGAGCCAACAAGGGCTGCAGGGGAAGGCGCGCTGGTGCCATTTCAGACTGGAGCACAGGCTCCCCGGGACATTTTAGGGTGTTAGTGTGTGTGTGTGTGCGCGCGCGCATGTTCTCTGTGAGCGGGTCAGCATGTGCCTGAGGCGGGTCCTGCCACCTTCTTAAAAATGTTTTCTTTTTTTTTTTTGTCCAAGAAACAACACAATTGGAAGCTCAGACCTAATCAAACCCGCCACCACCAAGGAGGGGCTCACGGGGACGAGACGAATCTTCTTGACTCGCTACTTTTCCTTGGATGTAGAGGGCTGGTGTGCCTGCATTGTTTTTTTTTAGCGGTCGTTAAGATTTAACAGAACTCCCAATAAAAATGTTTTCTTTTTTTTTCTGGTTTTTGATTTATTTCTCATTTGCTAAAACGCATTGTAAGATTTCCTCGGTCCGGATTCAATATTCACTCCAGCTATTGGTTGGGTTTTTTGTTTTAGTTTTTTTTTTTTCTTTTTCCCTGATGCTTTGTATGGAAGCTAATGCCTCCTTTCTGTCCCCAAACACAAGTCCTTCACCAAGTGGTACCTGGTTTGTGCGTGCTGGCCACCCCAAAGTGCGGAAAGGCGGGCGCTTGGATGACTCGCTGGGGTTTCTAGAAGGGTCTGGGGACATGGTAATTCTTCACCAGAAACGGGATTAAAATTGGACACTTCTACAAGCATCCCTCTTTGTAGAGAGAATTTCATTTTCCATCAGTTGGCCAACTAATTCCATGCCTGAATTAATATTGAATTAATTTTAAATCTCCTGTCCCTTGATGTTGCATTTTCCATAGGAAACACTGAGAGTCAGTCTTTCATCAGCCACAGGTGAGAGGGGTCAGCCCAGCCCCTGGGGACTGCAGTTGGGACCCACGTCTGGGCAGGCCTGTCGCGGCCCCGCGCCTGTGCCCTGGTGGGCCCTGCAGGACGCACAGGCTTCCGACAGCTGCCGGCTGAAACCTGAACCGGCGACTCCGGGCGGAAAGGGCTGTGCATGGAGGGAGCTGGTTTATCAGCTGACGTGCAGGCCTGGAGCCCCCTGAATTGCTCTCTGAAGCTGAGCTGCCCCGCCTTTAACACGCTTTGGGTTACACAGCCCACTCCATGCAGAAGGGGAAGCGCATCCCCTCGGGGACTGGAAGGACCTAACCCGTGAGCACGGAGTCTCCAGGTCTGCAGGGCGCTGGGTTACAAGCTGGAGGCACTTTGAAATCTGAAGGAAACACACGGAACCAAGAACTGCTTCTCTGATCAGAGCAGAGTGCGGCCGGGACGCACCTCTGGCTCCGAGGCGGCCACCTCGCCCCACTGGAGGCACCGCCCGCCCGTTTCATTTCCACGCTCTGCCTAGCGACGAAGGTCCCCTAGTCGTCCCAAGGTTGCCCACATCACGAGAGAGGGGATGCAGGAGTGAGCTGGAGGTGAGGGGTGGGCTCGGGCCTCGGCACCCTCCGGACCTGGGCGGACACAGGCAGAGACTGCCGGGCTCACCTGGGCTGGTGCGTGCCGGGGAGGCAAGCCCGCTGCTAATGGAGCTGAGGTCACGGGCCAATCCCCAAAGGAGAGCAAAACTACTCAAACCCAGGGACCCCTTCTGACCCCGGGCATTGACCTCAAGAGGGGCTGGGTGGGAAGGAGCAGCCCCCAGGGAGGGCCCCCCCCCCAACTGCTTCGGGTCAGTGAACAGGCTGGGTGCCCGGATCGGATGGATAGGCAGCGTCAGGTGAAGCTGGGTCCTTCCTGCTCGGGGACACCCCTTAGTCCCTTTGGTCTACTCACAAAGGGCTCCAGCTCTGCTGACAGCCAGGAGACTGAAGAGCTGGTGACCAGGGTTAGGGGTGCCAGCTGGGGACCCTCTGCAGGTCTGATGGGGTGAACTGTTGAAGTTCGCGGACTCCAGAGCAACAGGGGGAGGGGAAGCAGGAGGGGCAGAGGGGCCGTGGGTTTATCCAAGTGCCCTGGCTGCTGGTGGTGTGGCCGCCAGTCTTTCCGATTTCAAGTAGCAACAGAACAGTCACTGCTGGACCCTCCCAGTCACCGGTGCGCTTGTCTTTCGGCCGACCTGATTCCTAACCACACCCTCCAACTGACAGAACCCTGCTTACCAACCAGAACGCTGGCCGATGAGAAATATACCTCCCGCAGCAGGGGAGGCGGCCAGCTTTGGAGGTGGGAAGGGGACAGGTCTGCAGCTGGACCGCTGGCTCGTTAACCCAAGATGGGGACTCTCTGACCCTGAGCTCCCAGCCTGGCCTCCTCCGCACCTGGCACCTTTTCTCGCTTCCTCCTCGAAATAAACCCTGGACTGCGCTGTGCTGCATTTCACAGGGGAGAAAAACGAGATGCCCCCCCCCCCCCCACCACCACCACCGTATACGGCAGAGATAGGACTCCTCTTTCTCATAATAGAGCCGGGATTCCGGCCTCAGTAAAATTCGGAGTTCAAAGAGCAATTTTGGTTGTTTACGTTGCCCCCAATGAGCCACACGCACACCACGCAGAGTTAGACCTCAGTCACTACCTCAATATGCTGGAGATCAGAAAGCACATTTATCATAAAACCAGGGAAAATTAAAGGCTGATGTAAACATCACAGCGTCTCTTGTTTTTAAGTACACGGAAGTGACCGAGGGGAGGCGGTAGGCTGGCTTCCCGGAGAGGCTCAGAGGTTTCCGCCAGCGCATCCTGCACGCCCGTGTGCCCAGTGGCGCAGGGAACGAGGCACAAGCACCCTCGCAGCCCGGTCGGAGAAGACCGAACACGCACGAGATGGGTGTGCGTCCCGGGACCCAACGCCTGATTCCGTGCACACGATCCGTGGAAGCCCCCAGGGGCTGGTTTTGCCCCATAATCAGGGCCCTGGAGAGCAGAATGAAAATCGGAGCTCCCATCCTCAACGGCTTTAAATCTCTGGATCTTCACTTGCAAAGGATGCTTCTAAAAGCGTGGCAGGGTGGCTCGGGACCCCACAGCCACCGGGGGGATCCCAACAGGGCAGCCGCTACGGCTCCGAGAAGCCACGGGGAAGAGGTCCACGCGATCCCTCACGGAGCTCCTGGTCCGGGACCCTTGTTGGTGTTGGTGCCATGGCGACCTCAAGGACGTTAGCGTGAGAAATAATGGGCCCCAGTTAAAGCCCTTCGAGTCCATGGGCCGATTTCCATGGATACTTTCCACCGCTGTTACGTTTCCCTGTCCGTGGGTCCAAGTTTCTCAAAATCACGTCCCAGAGAAGGGTAGCCGCCCCAACGGCTGCAGGACCCAGAAAAGCCACCTGAGGGTCCTGGGAGGGGACACCCCCGTCTGCTGCAAAGCCTTGGGGCTCCTCCCCTCAGGGGACCTTCTCCGTGACAGGGACTCACACGTGGCCTCTGCACGGCCTGATCTAATTTTTGAGGGAAGGCTGCGGTTTGGACACCCGCACATCCGCACCGTCCACTTAGAGACGTCGGCGAGCTGTTCCCAGAACCCTCCTCCTCGGCCGCGGCACCCGCTTGGCCCCGGGGTCGCTGCCGCCCGCCCTGCCACTCCCGTCCGGCCTCCGCCGCCGTGTGCACTGAAGCAGGGGTGTCCTGCCTGCTGCAACCGGGGGTCTGCTCGGCCCCCCAAGTTTAGCTGTCAGCGTGATGCTCTCATCCTGTATCTGTCCGGGGCTCTGTGGTTTGAAACGCCGTTTCTCAATGGCTTGGTAAGATTCGTCCCAGTGTTGACCATGGGTTGACGGAGGAGCCTTGGACAGGGACACAGGGCCCGTGCACGCAGCCAGCTCCCCGAGATTCCCACATGCCCCGATGCTCCGAGCCCACACTTGCCGTCACACTTCTGCACCCACACCCCATGGGTGTGCAGATGAACTCCATCGGTCACCCATTCCAAACCCACTGCTCCGTGTTGGGGCGACCCAGACCAGGACGTGGAATTCACTGGAGGTGCAGGCGGTAAGCCCAGCGCAGACTCGCCCACGTGGCTGGCCCTCCTCGGCCGATCCGCTCCACTTCCCGCGGCACCCAGAGCAGACGGGCCCTCCCTGGCGGGCGGGCACAGCACCAGCGCTTTCCCCGGGGCCGGAGCGTGTAGAGCATCTTCCTCCATCGCACAAACTCTTAAAGATCACCAACAGGGACAGGACAATGAGGCCCCCTGAGTAACGAGGCTTCCTCTTTAGGGACGGGCCTGTGCTCACCTCCCCCTCACCTTCAGCCAACGCGCCACCTGGGGACCAGAAGCCGGCATCTGGGGGGAGGCGGGGATGACTAAGAATGCGTATCCTGTCCTCAGGGAACACTGGCGCACCTCCCGCTCCTCCCTGGCCCAAGTTCACACTCGTGGCGGTGGGCGTGTGGACGTGGCAGGTCTAGAAGGTCTGGTGTGGTTCTCCCGTGACCTGGGGCGAGGCTCCGCCTTATTCCAGTGGCCAGAGAGCCTGGTCTTCTCAGCTCCGTGGGCGGCTGTGGACGGATCGGCACCCGGCTTTGGAAGGTGGTGCCTGTCTCTCAGGAAATCCCACCACAGACCTCCCTCCTCACCCCGTTCAGCGGCCTCTTTCTTTTCGCTTTGGGGAAACTGAGGCTGACCCTTCAGCAGCCTGCCAGAGGTCCCTCGTCTAGTGAGCCGGTGAATCGGCCTGACTTCCAGTCCACGCCCCTCCACGCAGCACGCCCAGGCCCGGCTGGGATCCACGCTGAGGCTGAGCCAAAGCTCAGTCCCAGCGTGTCCTCCAGCTAATTTTCCCTTTCAGAGAAAGGACAATAAAAGTGACAAAAAAATGACATTTTTTTTTCTGTCAGTACAGTACTCTGCGATCCTATTAAACTCTTCAAGAAGAGTGGGACATGAAAGGGGGCAATTTTTAAGTCGGTCAGAGTGGACACGGTGCTGCGTGGAGTGGTGGATTCCTGTCACTCACAGAAGCCTGGGCCACGCCAGGTCAAGTCAGAAACGACCTCAGCCATCTGGGCCACGCCGCTGCCCCCAGCGGTCAACCCACAAGGTCCAAGCGAAAGTGGATCGCGCTGGGAAATACTCGGCAGAAATGGTGCGCCCTCCCAGCCAGAAAGAAAGTGCGTGGCTCACAAAGGGCATCTCCCACAGAGCTCGCGGGAGTCGGGCCATGTCCACACCACGTCCACAGGATCTTTGCGGGGAAGCTGGACAGCGGGCACAGTTCACGGTCACTGCATTCACTGGACCACGGAGAGGGCCCGCCACCGCCTCACCCCCCACCCCTCTCCTGGCGCAGACGGGCCGGTGCTCGGGGGGACAGGTGGACTCGCCGAGGGGGGCTGTTCCCAGGGAACGTCGGTTCCCGCCTCTCGTCTCCCACGTTCTTACAGGGACGCCTTCTGAAAACCACTTCCTGAATTCACACACTTTGAAATGCGTTCTGCGCAGCTATTGCCGCAAAGGAACCGGGATCCTCGACTTGTGTAAACAGCGTTCAACCCACGCGAGACAGAGAGAGCACGGTCGCATACAGCAGGGCCTGCGGGCGCGGCCTTCGCAGTCGGGAGGAGAAAAACAAACCGTGGAGCTTACCTGGATTCTTTCTCTCCACGAATCTAATGCACCTGAAGACCAGGGACGTGGGACTCGGGGCCGCTCGTCGCAGGGCTCCGCGCCTCAGCCCAGCCTCTGAGCCCCAGGCAGAACCATCGGCAAGGCAGCTTCGGACCGCGGGGCCCGGACTCCAGCCCGCGGAGGCGGCGGGCAGAGCGGTCAGGGGCCCTGAGGAGGACAGAAGACGAGCATTTACACTCGTGGGAGGGGTACCCCAGGGGGAGGCCCAGGGAAGGGGACTTCCTCACGGCAGGAATCGAGGCCCCGGCCCCTTTTCCACCAGACACAGGGAGGGTGTGATGGGGGCCGCCACAGCCCAGAATTTGCCTGCGTTTCACCGGAACCTGAAGCGTTTTGGCGGTGCATCTATGGAGGCGTGTGCGCGCGCACACACACACACACACACACACACACACACACACAGATGGGGAAGGTGCAAAGGGAAGCATGGACTCGCGGGCAACACCATCAGACGGGGAGACGGACGAGGGTGGGCCGGGCCCCACGCCTGGAGTCCCGCCCAGGGCCTGGCCCCTGCGTGTCGGTGGAGCTGAGCTGACTCCCACCTGTGGCCACCACGCTAAATAAGTTACATAATTTGAATACGAGGGTGGGTCTCCTGCAAGGTCGGAGGGCAAACTTTCTCCGCAAGAACCACTCGGTGATGGGGTAATGCCGATTCTCAGACAGTTGCTGAGGCCAACGCGTGGCTTTCTGCCAGCAAAGTGGGGTGACGCAGACAAGCAACCCTGAGGAAAACTGATAGACTGGCCAAGTGGAAGCTGCGCCCCGGGAGCCCTCTGGTTGGTTGGAGCGCGGGCGCTGGGGGATCCCTGCTTCGCCAGCCCTCCTGAGGGGGCGGGGGCGGATGCTTCTCCACCGGCTGCTGGAAGTGTCAGGGAGTCACGTGATCACGCGCTGCCTACGGGAAAGTCCCACCGGGAATCTGTGGAAAGACACAGTCCTGGAAACCTCCCCATGGTCCAGAATGCCACTTGATGTGACTCACTATTATCACACGCAGTCAGACATCTGAAGTCCTTACCTTCCGGATCACGTGCTTCTCCGTTTGTAAAACATGAGCAATATTCTTAGTGTTAACATCCCAGAGACAGGGTCACATTAAGGGCTGAACCGGACAAGCTTCCAGCAGAATGCCCTCGGTCAGTCCCAGTGCGCTGGGAACTGCCTGTCCCCTCACCCTGCACCCTCACTGCCTGTCCGGAGGGGACCGGCACAGCTCAGGGAGCCTGCGCCCCGACCCCCACCTCCCTCCGCTCTGCTCAGCAGCAGCAAGAGATTCACAGCGTCAAGTGCCCCTGGGGAGGCCGAGGCCACTGCAAGGGCTGCACGGCCTTCGTCCTTCGAGGAGAAGAAGGGGACGCATTGTCACAGCCGCACTCTGACAGTAAGCGTTTCTCAGGTGCTTCCCGGGGGTTCTGAGTTACCGAGGTTCGCGCAGTGAGCAGCCCTGAGCACAGCGGAGGGGACGTCACCAGCTCCAGGGAGACCCGGCTCAGCCCGAGGGCAGCGGGGTGACATGGGGCCTGGAGCTGGGACAGAGGTTCTGCCTGCAGGGGTCACTGGGCCCTGACCTCCAGCTCCAGAAAAATGGACCAACAGACCAGCCGTCTGCTGCGCTTGTTTCTGCGCTTCGGGGTCTAGCTGTGTGTGAGTGTGCGTGTGTGTGCACACACTTTTCGACGTGGAGAGACCAAAACACACTTTGGAAGTGTTGAAACCAGGTCGGGCGTCTGCATATCCCTTCTTACAGCTGCGCACGGAGACTCGCAGGGTTCGAGCTGTTGATGTGCTTAGGGACGGAGGTTGCACAGCCTGGGCCCCCCCCCCCCCCCCCCGTGAGAGGGACTTAGCTCGGGGCCCGTAAGGTCACCAGGGCCTTGTGGCAGCAGCCCTCCCCATCTCGGCCAGAATTCATGAAAATGTGCTATAAAAGAAAAAGAATTTACCATGGTGTCTGAAGTTTGGAACCTGGAAAGATGAGATAGTTGTAATGAGAAAATAAAATAATCGAATGAGCCACACTTACACAGTAGTGTGTGTGTGTGTGTGTGTGTGTGTAGGCTTCTGATCCAGGCCCCCTGGCGTTGCCATCCTGGCCTCTGGACTCGTGTCTGCGCTGATGAGCGAGTCGGCCGTGAGCGTGAGGCTTGGCGGCTGCGAGAGAGCGCCGACCCGGGTTTGCTCTGGGGCCGCTGGGCTCCTCCCGTGTCCCTAGGACGTGCGGAGAGCTGAGTGGTGTGTCCACATGGTCCCCATCTGAGTGACTGCGGGTGTGAGCGGCCCCACGATGGAAGGCTGTCCTGTCCAGGGCGGGTCCCACCCGGCACCCTGAGGGGCCGGCAGAGGCTCCAGCCACTGAGACCAGGCACTGGAATAAGCCGGTTGGATAATACTTTTCTTATCTTTGTGAGTCTTTCCTGAATGTATGTAGAGGATACATTTGTTTCAGTGGTTAATATTAGACGTGTTCGGGTCTTTATTTAGACCACGCACTCACACGTGTCTCTACAGGCGTCTGCGGTGGAGGGGACCCCATGCTCCCCAGCTGGTGGTGCCCAGGGTTTCTTAAGTGAGCCCTTTGCACCAAGTGTGCTTGGTGTGCATATTTATGTGTGGTGTGTGTGCACGTGGGTGTGATGTGTGTGCACGTGGGTGTGATGTGTGTACATGTGTGTATGATATGTGTGCATGTGGTGTGTGCATGTATGGCGTGTGCATGTATGGTACATGTGCATGTGGATATGATGCATGTGTGGTGTGTGCATGTGTGTGATGTGTGTGCATGTGGGTCTGGTGTGTGTGCACACGTGCATGTGTAATGTGTGTGCATGCGGGTGTGATGCATGTGTGGTGTGTGCATGTATGGTGTGTGTGCATGCGGTTGTGATATGTGTGCATGCGGGTGTGATGCATGTGTGGTGTGTGTGCATGTGCGGGGAGCTCTGGTGTGTAAGGGGTGGCACCCTGCGCTCTGGGTGGGAGGGATGGTCTGCTCACAGGCCCTCAGGCTCCAGCAGACACGCTGCCAGCCATCAGCTGGGCCCGGGAGGGTGCCCAACACTATTAGAATAATGTGATATAACGGGAGTCTCTTCTAGCTTCTCAAGAAAAGAGAGCTTTTGGTAAAGTTTAAAGTTTTTCCTCGAATTCATTTTTCTTACCTAAAAGCAGCCTTACTTCATGAGTCGTTTGTGACTGTGCGCGGGAAGTTTCTGGCCGTGGCTGGTCAAACTTCCTGGCCCAGAGAACAGACGGGCGGCCCTCGAAGTGGGCACCCATGGGTGCTGGCCGGGTTCCACTTCCTGGCCTGCACCTGTGCGCCCTTTCTCAAAGTCCAGCGGCACGTGGTTTGGCTCGTACACATTTTCTATAATGTGCGTTACACTTCAACTGTGACGTTACACACCGTACACCCCAACGCCCCTGCAGGCACCCGCCACCTGGACACACGGGAGCCCAAGGGCCCCCCAGCGACGGCTCCTCGGGACAGCCCTCTGACCCAAGGGGCAGCGTCCGCGGGACAGATGAGCTCCAACGGAAGCGTTTTCAACAGGAGCCGAAGCGGCGGTCCATCTGAATCTGAATCCATCCAAAGACGTCTCCCCGTGGAAAACCCTTTTTTACCAGAACCTTCGGTTCCCCGAGACTTTGGTGAGGAACGGATATGGACGGCATCTGTGGCTGGTCGGGTCTCTAACAGCCCAGTTGACGTGTGCTGTCCCGACCCTGAGAAGTCGGAGCCGGGCTGCTCCGTGGGTGGTTGAGGGAGGAAACACTGGCGGAGCAACGGAGAACTTCACGACCGGAGACGGCAGACGTCTGGAACCCCACATCCACTCTCCAGTGCATCGCTCCTCAGCAGCAGCCCTTCAATCTGTTGATTTCAAAGGTTAAGAAATCAGGAGAAAATGCCAAAAATATCGTCGCAGTGAGTGAAAGGTCTCCCATTCAGAGGGACAAAAACTTTGCAGTTTGTTGTTCCTGGTTTTGCCAATATCTCATTATGCTAATTCTGATGCTCGGGGCTACGTGATGTCTGCCGAGCAAGCCAAACCCTGGCAAGGAAGAAGCTGCAATTAGTGTTCAATACAAAATGTATTGTTTCGTGAGGACGTTTCTCAAGCCCGTGTCGTCGGTGGCGGGGCACACGCATGTGTTTTAAATGTCATCTCTGTAGCTGGCAGAGAGGAAACCCCATCTGCCGCGAGGTTTATTTTCGCCTCTCTCTTTCCCAGACCCTCATTATCTGTTTATGTATATTTATGGGAGAGAAAGCTGCCGTCCTGTTGGCGAGCAAAATGTATTCGTGAAAACTTATTTCGCCGGCTCAGGAGACCCCGGCTTCGGCGAGGACAGGACAGAACAGAACCTCAAGGACCGTCACCCGCGCCTGCAGTCACACCTATTGCGGGATAGCATACCTGGGGTTGGGGTCTCCTGGACCAGGACAGTGGGGTCTGAGGGTTTTGCTTCCACTTTTGCCTGAACCTTCGTGTTCGATCTTCAGAAATGCTTGCGAGAACTTGAACAGAAACAAAGGCTGCGGGGGAAGAGGGAGGCTTCAGGCGCCCCCGTTCAAGGTTTCTCGGTCTAGACAAACGACAGGGGTACGAGGCACGTTGGGAAACAATCACAACCCAGCAAGGTCCGGCCGCGGTCCCCCGGGGATCTGCCCATCCCCAACGTGCGTTCTATCCCTTCGAAATCCGTCTGTTGCTCCCGGAGGGGCTCTCTTGGGCCGAGAGCCAAGACCCCCCCCTCGCCGTGCACCCCCAGAATGCCTCCCACCACCGGGTCACCAAGCCCGGGGCAGTGGGGGCGGTGCCGGGGCGTGAGCCTCCTGCTACAGAGAGGAAACTTGCTGGACGTTTGCTGTTCGCTGCGTGGCTGCGTGGCTGCGTGGCTTCTGTCTGCAGATCCAGAAGGAAGCTGCTCTCTCAGCCGCGGAAGCAGCTTGGAAGGGAAGAGGCTGCCGGAGCGTTCGCTCCTACCCCAGCCGTGCACCCTCTCTTTCCACTGTTTCATTCCAGAAAATGGCAGGGAAGGCACATCAGCAAGTTCCTCCTGCCAGTTATTTTCTGGGGAGAAAAAAAAAAGTGTTCTTAACGCCGCTAAATCAGACCGTTTAACCAAATGTAAAATAATCTTCAGTGAAAGGTGGTGGCGGAACCCCAGGGAAGGAGACACACGTGCACTTCGGTTCTGAGATGTGAAGCAGCTTCTGCTGAGTTTATCCAACGCTGCATTTTACAAATCAGTGAAGATCTGAGACCAACCACGGACGTTTGGAAAACCGGCAAAATTACGTGGGAAAGTCTGGTACCCATTAATTTCCCCGTAACTTAAATTCATGCTTTATTTTTGAAAAGGGAAACCAAAGAGAACAAAAGAGAAAGAAACAATCCCCCCCCCCCCCCGGGTATTCAACAACCATTTGACTATCAGAGGCTGGCTACCCACCCGAAAGGTAAGCCCCTGTAAGGCCGGGCTTCCGAGGGCTCTGGACGCAGCACGTCCGTCACCGTGGACCCCTGGGAAGGACGAACCCGACTTAAACTAGTCGAGGGTGAACCGGAAGTGATCGACCATTCAGTTTTAAAGACTCTTGGCCACAACGGAGATGAGACACCCATGTGGCTGGGGATCCCGTAGCTTCCGCTATTGCTTCGAGTTAAACAAACCAGGCAAGACTGCGTGTAGTGGCCGCCATGGAAACCTCCGTGGAGACGAGGAGACGCCGTGCCTGCCGGCACTCGCTCGTCACAGGAGGAGAGAAGCCGATGACGCCAAGCGTGGGGGGGACGCTTGGGACACCCACGTGCCTCCCAGAGGCCTCTGCTGCGAGGGTCCTTGGTGAGGTCGTTGCCAGGGTTCACGTCCCGGGACCTCGTCCCCCCACCCCTCCCTCGCCGGCCAGCAGGTGGGACTTCCGCTCTTTTCTCTCCTTCCCTGCAGCGCTAGGGGTGCACCTGGAAGTGACATCGTGTTGTCCCCACCTGATGCCTGTCGGGTGGCCCGTCCACGCTCTGACCCTCACACCCGTGTCATCAGGAAGTGGCGCCATGACTTGGCCGGGCCAGTGAAATCGGAGCAAGAACGAAACGTGTCCCTTCCAAAGAGAGGGACTAAGGGTCAGGGCCTCCACCGTGTCCCCAGCCCCTGGACAGAGGGATCACGAAGCCAGACGGAGCCTCCGCTGGCCTGGGACAAAGTGACCGCATCGACCTGCACGCGGACCCCCACGCCCAGGCAGTGGGGGCCAGACACCGCGTCGTCGCTCTGAGCCGCCGACCAGTCCCCGGTGTCTGTGCCGCAGCACCGCTCAGCCAACCCCGATGGTCACGTGCGGCCATCCGTCCCCCCAGCTGTGCACGTGGCGGGAAAACCCTCCAGTTCGGAAACACTGAGGGCGGAAAGAATGCGTCAAACCACAAGGTGACTTTAAAAGGCCTTCCAGGTCTGTCATTAAAAAAATTAAAGTAAAAAAAAAAAAAAATAGGGGCGATGTAGGAACTGCTCACCAAACGATAGAAATGGAATATTTCTTCTTGGGGAGCGGGTAACACTGAAGACCAAGTCAACTTGTTGAACATATAGAAATACCACTGAAGGAGGCAGATCTGTTTTTTATTTATTTTCAAGGGAAGGCTGAGAAACGTGCGGAAGAGGTTGCCAGAGGAGCCTGCAGAGGCAACGGTGTAAATGAGTTCAATACCACGTGGCTCTCTGTCTTGGGGGGGGGCGGGTAGGGACTGGAGGGCGGAGGGAGAAGGCAGGTGGCCGGGGTGAAGCGCAAACGGCGTGTCCGAGACGGCGGACCAGATGGGCTTTTCCTCCTCCGACAGCTGCTCGCGGAGTACCTCCGACGTGCGGCGTTTTATACGCCACAGGGTAGTTAGCGAGCTTCCAGGAGAGGCTGGTGTTCCACTCCTGAACTTGGAGATCTCGCCACTAAGTCGTTCTCAGATGTTTCCGAAGGGCCAGCGTCTCCAGTCGTTGGAAGGCAAGGCTTGCTTTGCTCTCTCAGACGTGTTTCATTGTTTCCATTTTATCAGCGAGCTGAGCTGTCCCTGTTCTCCGGTTTCCTCATCGCTTGGCTGGGGGTCCCTGCGGAGAAATCGAGCGTACGTCCGTTCCAGAGGCTTTCCCAGACTCTGCCCGCTCGGGTCTGCCGGGGCTCCGCAAGCAGGCGAGGAGCGACAGCCAGAAAGACAGAGGTCGCAGCCCCCACGGTGCCCTTCCTCACAAGGGACCAAGGAATCGGTGCGCAGAGTTCTGCATGCAGCCCCAGGAACACAAGATGGGCTGCAGATGGGAAACACCCTTTTCAACAGGGTGCGTGGATACATTGTTTCAGAGCAATTTCCCCTAGGATGTCTCTGGGCATAGAACTACCCTGTCTGTTACACGTGCCTGAAAGAAATTAACATTATGCTTACCGTTTTAAAAAACCTTTCGTTCCTTGCATTAGACGTTGTTTCCCACTGTCAGAAAATTATATCAGCCTTAGTTCTCAGAGCTAGCACGTGGCAGACGCAGAGGGGACTCCAGCAGCGGTCGCTCCCCATCACCTTATGCCCCCTGGTTTTGGAGAGAGGACAAACCCTCTTTGGGCGTTCTGCATGTCCAGGGCCAGGTGCCAGCGCCAGATGTGCAAGGAAAGAATGGAGACTATGAGGAAGGTAATCATATAGTGTGCGTGTGTACAAACACACGTAAAATACATACGCATATATAATGCAGATGTATATAAAATACACCGACAGCAAAATGCGCTGATCTTAAATTCCCAGCGGGTGAATTTTAACACGTCGACACCTGCGTGTGCGTCTGTGGGGCCATCGGCCCGATCGTGAGAAAGGCTTCAAGCTTTCTGACACATCCACTCCTCCCCGCACACCGACCGCCTCGGTTCCGCCGTCCGGGACCACGGACTGGCTTTGCTTGTCCTCCGCTGACCCACAGACGGGGTCACAGAGCTCCCCCTTCTGCACCCGGCTTTTCCACGTGACGTAGACTTTTTGGGCTTTCCCCACAGTGGTGCAAATATCGGGAGTCTTTTTTATTTCCGTTTTGTCGTGTAAATGTTCCAATAGCTGCCTATAAATTCTTCATGGACGTTTCAGATGATTCCAATTTGGGGCATTATGCATCAAGGCGCAATACACATTTTTGTTCAAGCCCTTTCGCGTGCGTGTGTTTTTATTTGTTCTGGATAAATGCCCAGGAGTGAAACCGCCGGGTCAGATGTAAATATCACACAATTTTCTGGTTCTTTTCACATTTTAAACTCCCAGTAATGGGTAAAGGCTTCAGTTGTTCAACATCTTGATGTCAGCCTTCTTGATTTTTGCTGTCCTGGAGAATGTTCACTGGTTTTTCATGAAACTGTACATTTTTTTTCCCAGTTTACTGTTTGTGTTTTGAATTGGTTGGTGATATTTTTGGCCACGGAGAGAGTGGAGCCCCCACACAATTTTACTGTGTTTTCATCCACGTTGCCCCACAGACGCACGGAAAGGGGCCTCTCCCGTGTGCTGTTACCCACCCACAGACCCCGCGCTGCATGTCTGGCAGGTGGCTTGCCCACTTCTCACTGGGCTTGCTTGTATTTTTGTTATTAGTTGGTAGAAGTTCTCAGGGTAGTTTGGACAGAAGTCCTGTGCTTATATTACCTGTCTTATCAGTGATGCTTCTCCGGTCATCTGCTCGCTTCCTACGGTCTCCATGGAGCCTCGCACTGACCCGAGCCGATCCAACTCTGCTTTCACAGCGAACGCCTGCGTGTCCCGCCCAGGGAACCTTTGCGTTAGGGTTCTACATTTGTCTAGAAGTGGTATCTTTTACGCTTTGATGCAATTATGTGACAGTGTGAGGTGGGAGACAAGGTAACGTTTTACACAATTGTTTATCTATTTCTTCTGGCACCATACGAGAAAAATACTTCAGTGCCTCCGACCGCATGAGTCGCCCAGTCAGCTGCGTTGAAAATCAACAGAAGACATGTGTGGGTCAGTTTCTTGGCTCCCATTGTTTGGGGGACCGGTCTCTCCCGACCACAAGGTCTTGACTGATGACATGATCTAATAAATCTTGGCATCGGATAGCACCCATCCTCCAACTTCGTTCATTTTATGACTGTTTTGGCTTTTTTTTAAAAGTACTATGCATTTACATATAAATTGAATCAGCTTGCCAATTTCTACAAAAGGAACTTACTGAGATTTTGATTGGGAATGTTTTGAACATATAGATCAAATTTGGGGAAATTGCCATTGTAACAACAGTGAGTTTTCCAATCCCCAAATATGGGGTAGCTTTCTCTTATTGTAGATCATTTAAAAATATCTTTCAGCAGCGTTTTCTAGTTTTCCACACAGAGTTATTGTAGGTCTTTTATTTACTATCATGAACTTTGTATTTCTCAATGGCACTGTAAATCAAATATTTTAAGCTTTTCCAATTGTGTTTGATTTTGGTAAGAATATAATTAAGTAAAGAAGTAGAGTTGTGCACGCAATTGAGGTTAAGTTGCTATCAACTTAAAACGGAATGCTGAAAGTTTATGTTTTATGTAATTCCAAAGGTGCCCGCAAAGGAAATCTCTGTAGAATACACGCAAAAGGAAACGAGAAGTAAATCAAAGCATTTCACTATAAAAAGACAATTAAACACAAAGAAAAACAGCAAGAGAGGAAAGAAGGAACAAAGAAACTACAATACACACAGAAAACAATGAACAAAATGGCAGTAGGAAGTTCTTCCCTATCAGGAATTACTTTAAATGTAAATGGATTAAACTCTCCAATCAAAAGACATTGATTGGCTTAATGGATTAAAAAAACCCCAAATTCAATTACGTGCTGTCAACAAGGACCCACTTTAGATCAAAGGGCATCCACAGGCTGAAGGAGAGGATGGAGGGATACTCAGGAGCTGCTACGGTAACGTCAGATAAAATGGACTGTAAGTTAAAAAGCTGTCAAAGAGGCAAAGAAGCGCATTCTATAATGATAAAAGGACCAATGCGCAAAGGAGGTATAACAATTATAAATATTCACGCACCAAACCTCGAGGCAAACTTTGACGGAATTAGGGGAAGAGGCGGATAGTAACGCAGTCCTCGCAGGGGACTCCAACACCCACCGTCAACAACGGACGGGACAGCCAGGGCGGAAGGTCAATAAGGAAGCAGAGTGGGACCCTGAGCAGCACCGCAGACAAACGGAACCTCACGGATGCATGTGAAGATCTCTACCGAACAAGAGCAGAATATAAATCCTCAAGTTCACAGGGCACGTTATCTATGGTCAGGCCCCCCAAAAAAGTCAAAACAAATTCAGAAAGGTTGACATCACGCCAAGTGCCCATTCCAGTCTCAATGGAAGGAACTAGAAATCAATAGCACCCAAGGAAAACTGGGAAATCCACAATACGTGGATATAAATTAAATTTTAATAAGGAGATAAAGCGGAAAAAATGGTGTTTAACACACTCAAACGCCAAGCGCATCAAGGAAGCAGTCATTAGGGAAATTAGAAAACAAGGCAAGTGAACGTTAAAACACACCATATCAATACTTATGAGATGCAGTCAAAGCGGAGCTGAGAGAGACCCTTATAGCAGTCAATGAGCGCGTTGAAAATGCCCTCAAATTAGCAACCCGACCTTACACCTG
>PVKU01015688.1:0-13493 GCA_004027475.1 Anoura caudifer | reverse complement strand
GGGCTAGGCTGGCTGGGACTGAAGGGGGCAACTTGCTCGGGGTCATGGTGTGAACAGCAGGGCTGACCCCCTCCAAAGCCTCCCTGGGTCTGAATGACTGGCCAGGGGCTGCCGAGGGCAGAGGTTGGGGCTGGGGGAGGGCTGGGCCCCTTCGCCTGCAGTTGGGAGCCCCGCCCACCCAGCAGAACCACCCATACTTAGGAGATGGAGAACCTGCTGACCTACAGACGGAAACTGATTGAGCACACGCTGCAGCAGGACGAGGCCTCCAAGAAGCCCTCACGTGTGTACAGCCAGGACGAGATACTGCAGAGGTGGGTGCCAAGGGGGGGGAGGGGACAGCGGGGAAGCTTCGGTCTGAAATGCAGTGTGCCTCTCTCCGTGCCCGCCCTGGCACTGCTGCAAATGTGTCTGCCTCGCATCGTCCCCACTATGTAGCGATGCGCTCCACAGGTCTCCACACCCACCGTGGCCCCCTGCCTCTCCCCTTCTGCCTCTCTCCTCCCACACCTTTGCTTCCCTTGCCGCCTATACCTGTAGCTCTCTCCGGCACCCTGCTCACTCCCCTCTCAATCTTTGGTCCTCAGCCAACTGGCACTTCCTCTGGAAACCAGTCCTGAAGCCCCTTCCCTGCCCTGTAGGTAATCTCAGGTCTGTGGGTGGTGAACAGGCTGGTTGGTCACCTCTGGGCCTCCAGTACCCGCCAGTCCCTGCTTGTCAGGGCTCTATAAGTACTGGTGATTAAGAGTGAAAACACTCTGTGCCCCCATGGATGTGACCATCTGCCCCACAGGTGCCTGACTCTTTGTGGGGTGACCTCCCTTCCCTCACCTTCCTCTCCTTCCCATCTGGCCTCTCCTGACCCGAGGCCTTCAGCCCCCTTCTCTCTCCACCAGGCTGCTGAAGGCTAACACCCATGTGTGGGAGGAGTCTGCGAAAATCCTCCTGCAGAGAGGGACCTCATGGGTGGCCACAGGTAAGGGGCTCACCATCCCAGGTCCTGCCTCTTGGCGCTGTTCTTGGTGAGGACTGACAGTGACTCAGCTTGTCTTGGTCCAGGCAGGACACTAAGTGCTTTGCACACGGTGTCTCATTCAATCCTCCTCCTGCCTCTACTCAGCCCATTCAGTGCAGGGGGCCTGGGGCTCCTCAGGAAGGCCAGCGACTTCATCAGGTGACACAGTACACCTCGTCCTGTGGGCACTTGGTCAGGCTTCCTGGGACTAAATGTTGGGGCGTGTCCTACCCATGCCATGCCGGTCCCTGGTGGTCGGTGCCCAGTGCCGAAGCTGGGGTTGAGGTTGTCCTAAGGGGCCAAGTGACAGTGAAGAGGTTTTTCTGAAAGGAGAAGAGGAGTTGGCAGCGCCCTGGCTCCAGGGCAGCATCAGACCCCTGCTTTTGGGCTTTGCTTCTGACACATTCGATCAGGAAACCTTTCCCCAGAGTGTACAGTGCCTGCGAGCTCAGTTCACAGAGTACCAAGCAGGCCGGCATCCACCCCAGAGCTGCCAGGCGGAGGCAGAGGGCAGTGGCGGGGACTGTGGCCCTGGCCCAGCCAGGGGTTAAGGTGGGGGCACTCAGGTCTAGTCTGGCCAGGATTTGCATTTGCTCAAAAGAGGCCAGAGGTCTGCTGTGTTGCACTATCTCCCAGAAAATGGCAACACACTGTGACGTCAAAGGGACCAGTCAGTACCTATGACTCTGTGAGCCTCAGCTGCCACCGTGTCACCTGTAACACGGGATGGCGTTGAGACTTCCGGCCAAGATGGACGCGTAGGGAGACACACTATGCTGCCTCAGAGAAGCCACCCAGAGTTGATGCCCAGACCCAGGCCTGGACCCCAGGCCTGGACCAGAGCAGCAGCCGAGGGGAAGGCACGGTTGAGCTTTGTTTTCATCCAACTGGGATTTGTTCATAACAAGGCATGAGGTGGGAGCATTTGAGATCCTGCTCCCCAACAGATGTCGTCAGTTTGGCTCCAATAAACTGTTATAAATATGAACAAGAATGAAAACGTCCTGGCTGTTGTGGCTCTTTGGAAGGAGTGCCTGACTGGAAGCAATGTGTTGCTGGTTCAATCCCAGTCAGGGCACATGCCCGAGTTGCAGGCTGGGTCCCCGGTGAGGGTCGTGAGAGGCAACCACACATTGATGCTTCTCTCACTCCCTTTCTCCCTCCCTTCCCCTCTCTGAAAATAAATGAATAAATTAAATGAAAGAAAAAAAGAATGGTGTGAGGTAGAAATCATTTCCATTTTTTCCAGATGCATAGCCGGCTGGTCCTCCTAACCACCAAGCTCACGCATCCCCGTTTCTCTTCCATGTGCTGACCCTGGGGCTGGGAGCTTGGTGCTGACCCTCACCCATGGGGTCTGGAGGGCCCAGGAGGAAAAGCTTTGCCCAGGCAGTGCTCATGGCAGGTCCCCTGACCGGAGCCCGGTCACTGTCCAGGCAGCAATGTGGTTGGTTTTTTGGAGGTATTTGGAGATGCCCCGACCGCCTCCCGCACACTGTGGTCAACCTGAGTGCCTGATAAATGTACCTGAAGGTGTAACAGAGCCCTCAGGGCAGAGCGCCCCAGTCCCAGCATAAGGTGTTAAAGCAGGAGACTGAGAGGCCTGGAGGAATGGTGCAGAGCAGCCAGAGGGTGCCCAGGCCAGAGCCCCATGGGGGGGCACCACCTCCTGCTAGCAGTGTGTGCATCCATGTGGCCCTTCTGGTCTTCTCTCAAGGCCTTCCTTTCTAACATGGGCAGTAGCCTTGGTCCTGCAACAGCCCCCCCCCCCAACCTGCAGGTCCCACCTCTGTCTGGTCTTTTCCTGAAGTTCAGCACTCCCCATGGGAGGGACGACATGGGTACCACTTGGCGTGTCTCAGTGACCCAATTTTGGCTCATCAGGCTTCGTGGACATGGGAGCCTGTACACGGCAAAGTGCCCAGAAACACGTTCCCCAGTGAGCCTGGGAGTCGGACGCCACTGGAGGAGTCAAGGCCGAACAGAGGCAATGAGTGCTCGTGGAGGGACCAGAAAGCTCCACATGAGTGTGCACAGGAAGTCATCACAGTGTGGGAGTACTGGGCATGACTTAAGAGTCAGTCTTTTTTTTTTTTTTTTTTTTTTTTAGGTTTTGTTTATTTATTTTTAGAGTAAGGGGAAAGGAAGGTGACAGAAACATCGATGATGAACAAGAGATACACTGATCACTTGCCACTTTTGCGCCCCTCACCGGGGACCTGGCCTATGACCCAGGCATGTGCCTTGCCTGGGAATTGAACCAGCGACCTTTCAGTTCACAGGGTGGAACTCAATCCACTGAGCCCCACCAGCCAGGGAGTCAATCTTGAAGTAATCCACTGAATACCACTGACCCTCCTCTGTCAGGCTTCGAGCTGAGCCAAGGACACAGCAGAGTTCTGCTGCCCTCAGAGGGTCATCAGATAGAGTAGCACAGCCCGATAGGAGCGTGGTGTGAGCCTCGTGAAATCTTACATCTGCAGCAGAAATGTTAAATAGTAAAAGTGGAACAGGAGAAACCAAGCTCAATATTCGTAACTCAAGCTTCCGGACGTCATCATTTCAGCATGTAATTAAAACAAAACAGTATCAAGATAGTCAACATTATCTTTTCATACTGTTCAAACCCCAGTGTGATTTCCAGAACAGTGCATCCCAATTTGGACCAGCTCCTTTTTAAGCACCCAAGTCACGTGTGACTCAGTCACTTTGGGGGACAGCACAGACTTTGTAAATGATAAGACAGGGTGGTCAGAGGTACATGGGTGAAGTGGCCCTTCCAGGCGCCCCAAGTCCACGAGAGATGGGCTTCACCCCCAGAGCAGTGCCTATGTTGAGAATTCATGATGGTTTTTGTCTCTGCAAACAGTACTGCATTCAATTCATCAGCAGACCAGATGGACGCCTTCATGAAGAAGCTGCAGACCCATGTAAGTCTGAACCCAGCCCCTGAGATGAGCCGTGGACACTAGGAATCTCCAGGGATCCCTGGCACAAGGTCCCCAGTTCTCCCACTGCGAGACCACAGCACCGCCTTTCTTGGGAGGCCTAACTCAGCTGGTGCGTGGAAGGAAAGCAAAGTGACGGGAGAGTGTGGGCAGCACAGCAGCCATGTGCGAGACAAACACAAGTTTAGGGTGATTTTTTGAGGTGATGAATAAATCAACTGTGGTTGTGAGTGCACAATCCTGTGAGTAGAGTAAAAAAGCATGGAAGGATACACTTAAAATAGGTGAACTTAGTAAAGCTAGTCTTCCAAAAAAGAAATAAGCATAGACTCCAGTTGCCCACAGCTCTGCAACTTGGTGGCAGTGCCTGGGTGGTCCTGGGATTCCAAGTGCGCTGTGTGCCAAGGGGTGGAATCTTGAATTAATCTGAGCTCAAAGGAACCCTGATGTAGGAAGATCCCGCGGAGCCAGGCTAGGGCAGAGGGCACTGTCCAGAAGTGAACTAGAGATGAACCCCGGATTCTTGTTTTCCAGGGCAAGCCAAGGGTGTAACAGTGTGACGAGAGAGGAATGATGGGAAGGAGCCCCTGCTTTTCAGGACTGAGATGCTGAAATCAGTCCTCAAAGACGTGGGAGCCGGGCCCAGGGTGCCTGGGATGCAGAGGGGGTATCAGGCCCTCTGGACTCCATGACATCATCTGTTCTTTGCACTGGGACCCCTGGCTCTGGCCCAGGTCGAACAGGTGACCCCCCACCCCCAGGAGGTCACTCTGAGCTGAGGTCACAGGTGAGTCAGGAGCAGCATTCACAGGCACACGCCCCATGTTACTGTCCTCACACAACCGCCGCACCAGGCCCTACTCAGCCAGAGCACATCCCACAATTCTCTGGGGCCCCAAACGGGGGGCAGGTGACCAGTCCCCTCAGTAGCTCTTGGCTGCAGGTGGGGTGAGCCTCCAAGTGGCAGGACTGGGACTTGTGCTGTGACTTCATCCCTGGGGAGTAGCTGGCATGTTATGGTCACCAACCACCTGAACACCTGACCCTGGGCCCCTGCAGACACTGACCTCGCACAAGGGAAGCCTGGGCCTGGCTGGCCGGCCAGCAGGCAGCGCCCTCCCATGCTGTGGACCTTCTCCCAGGCACGAACGAGTGTGAACAACTGCCATTCTTCTCTGGAGGGGACCTCACAGAATCCTCAGGGCCAGCAGCAGCCCCACAGCACCACTCTCAGAGTTCACAACTCAGAAAGGCGCAGAACCCAGGCTTGGACCCCTCCCTCCGGATCAGGCCCTTCTCACTGACCCAGAGCCAGGGCCCGAATCCCCCACGGGGCACTTGAGGAGACTGGGGCCCTGGGAGCTCTTGCTCATTCAGTCACTGCCCCACAGCTCACCGTGGGGACACTCCTGAACCAGGAGCAGGCAGCAGAGGACAGGGAAGCCCCACTGCACCTCTCCGGGCCAGACCTCACCACTGTCCCCTCCCTTCCCCAGCGGTTCCAGTATGTGGAGGTGCCAGGCAATCACTATGTCCACATAAACCAACCCAATCACGTGGCCGGTGTCATCAGCTCCTTCTTGGAGAGCAAGGACAGGCTCCCAGGCAAGCTGTAGCCCTGGGCTTAGGGCTACACAGACACCCAGCTCCGGGGGCCACCAGCCAGGCCGGGCGTGGTGAGGACAGGCCTCGATGGTCATGACCGGTGAAGCTGGCAGAGCGAAGGTGCGGACCTGAAACTTCTTACGCCCACATGCGTGATGTCACAAGGGGCACTGTGCCTGGACTTCGGGGGCGCTCTGGGTTGGGGCCGATAATCTGCAGTGAGCTGGTAGTGGCTGCAGGAAGGCGGGGCTGGGATGGACCCGGCCCAGCCTGCGCCCAGCAGCCTTCCCCGCAGCCTGGGGGTTGGGGAATAAACAACTCTGGTGTCTCCTTCTCACACTTTTGAGGCTTTCACTGCAGTGGGGCTTCTCCGTGCAGGGAGAGGGGAGAATACAGCAGACACTTAGGTTTCACAGAGGGATCTGGAGATAGGCTGGCCAGAGACCAGGAGCTGGAAGGAACCCGCTCCCGGGGCGGTGGCTTCCTCAGGGCCAAGTCCTGGTGCTGGGCATGTGTCCCACACCTGGCCCAGTTTGGCTGAAGCACAAGAACCAAGTGGTGACACTGTTTTCAACCAGCTCTTGTGGGTGCAGGTCTTTGGTCTCGTTCAGGTGGCAGCCCCACCACCTGGGCTCAGGGGAGCACTCCAGGCCTTCTGGTCCTCACCACCCACCCACCACCCATCCACCACCCACCTGAGCCGGCTCAGTAGGGTCGGAACTTGCGCTGGGCCCGCATCAGTTCAATCCTCTGCTTGTCCTCCTCGAACTTCTTGCGCAGCTGTGCCAGATCTGGGGCGTGAGAGGAAAGGGGAACACGGCCAGGGTCAGCAGGGTCAGACAACGGGCCCTGAGGGAGCTGCGGCCCGCCACCCCTCCCCTGGGTTCCAGCTCCCAGCTGGGGCACCCAGCGCTGCCTCCCCCCGACCCTGAATGTTGAAAGGAAACCACTGACTGCAGGCCCAGTCAGAGCAGAGGCTTAAGGGGAGGAGGTGGCATGCCTGCCTTTTCAGGCAGAAAATGCACCAAAAGAAAAGGCACAGACAAAGCTAAAAGTCACTTGTTGCCTTCCTACCACTGCCGCCCACAAACCCCAAAGGTAAAGGAAGAAGGCTCTTGGGGCACCAGGAGACTCCCGGGGACACCTCTCCCACCTGGGAGTGAGGAGTAAAGGGACTCCCAGCCCAGAGTGCCAGAGTGCCCAGGGCCCCTCAGGTCGCTGGGTGACCTGGTCTGAGGGGGTCCGTGGGGCCCAGAGGCCCACTGCCTGGTGAATCTGGAGGGGACAAGGGCAGCAGTGGAGATGCAGCAGGAGGATGCGCAGTGTGGGGAGGAGCAGTGAGGGCGGTGGGACCGGGTGGTGGGTCAGGGGCAGGACCCTCTCCTCACTCAGCCTGCAGGGAAGCTGTGCTGCAGACAGGGGGACGAGGAGGGTGGAACCACACAGCCTCACCCCTGCCTGGAGCCAGCGGCCAGCAGGCAGGCCCTCACTCTGAGGCACTCTCCACACCCCGCCACCTGCCAGACACCCACGCATCCATCCACCCACGCACATGCAGCAGCAGCCCTCTCTGTGCCCACAGCAAACCCCCGAGGTCCACCCTCTGCAATCTGGCTCCAGCACTAACTAACTGCTCAGCATCCTGGCTGTGTGGGGCCTACACCCCAGCTGCCTCCACAGCACCTAAGCAACCCAGGGGCCCCCAGAGCAACCTCTGGGGAGCAACCAGGGACCACCACTCTGGTGCTGCAGGTTGAGACCCCAACCCCAAAGGCTGTGGGGAAGTCTGGGCCTAAGGACTCCCTGGCCCAACCCCAGGTCCAGCCCCTGCCTCTAGACTCTGTGCCTTGTCCATGGGGCTGGAGGACAGGCTGGGGGCACGCCCTTACGCTCCATCTTGGTCTGGCGGTGCTGCCAGGCATAGAAGTTGAGCAGCTCCTTGCGGGCGCGCTTCCTCTTCTCCCTCTCCAGCACCCGCAGGCTGGCTGCTTCCGTCCGGGGCAGCACGGGCCGCCGACCTCGGCGGGTCACCTTCACCCAGCCCTCATCGTCAGGGACCCCTTCCTCTTCCTTGGCCTTCGCTTCCTCCTGCGAGGAACATAACCCTGTAATGGCACCTGGGACCTAACCTGCAGCCACAGGAGCACCTCTCAGCTCCCCTCATCTCCTCATCCCCTGACTCCACACACCCAGAACCTGGGCACCCAATGACATGTGGTACTCCCCCTGCCCCAGCACACGGCTGGTGCCCAAGATGGGCGGGGGTGCGGGATGCGGTACAGACCCGCCTGCCATTCAACATCGTCTCCACCTACATCCTTAAGCAGATCGTTCCCTACAGACCTAGGGACTTGATGTCACCAAGTCAGGTGACCCAGACTCAGCAGGAAAAAGTCTGGAGTCTATGTAGTGACCAGGACAGGCCGCAACCCCACGCCCCCTTGGGAGCCACACCAGGACACATGTGGCCCCCCACCTTCCCTGCAGGGGCCGCCCCCAGAAGCCCCACCTCAGCTATTTTCTTGTCATATGTCTCCATGAATGTGTCCACGTCAACCCTCAGGGCCTCTGGGTCCAGGACGGAGTCTGCGTAGTCATGGATCCACTCTGAGGAAGAAGGGAATGAGGGGGCGGGGCTTCCTCAGGCTGACACTTGGGGCCCCACCCCAGGACCTGCCAGGCCAGTCGGTGTATCTCACAGCAGCACAGGCACAGAAATGACAGCCCAGGGTTTGGGTGTCAAGGAAGGCTGTAGTCAGGACACGATGGGCCCTCATCTCTGTGCACCTGGAGGCCAGGCTCGTGCCTCCCTCACGCCGCCCTCAGGGCCGGTGAACACAGCAGAGGCCGCCCCACCCAGCCTCCCCAACGCCCAGGTCCCGGGACAGAGGCAACCACACCTCCCACAGTACTGACTGTGAATGCCACTCTGCACGGGGTGGCTCTCTGTTGACACCAGCAAAGGGCCCTTCAGGGCCACCGCAGCCGCCACCCCACTGGGCTTCTGGAACACCACATAGGCTACCTGAAACCCCTGCAGGGAAGGAGTGGTGTCACCGTGCTGGCAGCCTTCCCGTTCTTCCAACCACCCACGTCCGGCACAAGGGGCTCTACCCGCTCTTAATCTGACTTGTCCCTGGACCAGGGGAGGCATGCTGGGCTGTCCCTGAACTGTGAAGATGACCAGGGGGCTGTCCCCAATCCAGAGGCAGGGTGGCTGCATTCCTGGTCACCCACCCTGTGCTAGAAGAGACCGGTCCCCAACAGAGGCCTGTCTTCCAGTACAGGAGGGGCTCAGGAAAACTGTGTGCACCCTAGGCCTGGGATGGACACTTGCGCTGTCCCAGGAGAAGGTGTAGGCTCAAGGGACATAGGGCCATGACTGTGGGGCTGTGGGGACTGAGAAGAGGTGGCTGCAGATGGGGAGCTCAGGGAGGGCCCTCAGGGCAGGGCTCAGAAATGGTCTCTGAGCTCCCACCCAGGACAAGAGAAAGAGCCAGCAGGAAACTGAAGGATGTGCTGAGTCTGGGGTGAGGGTAGAAGCTCTTTACCTGCCAGCCTTCCTGGACCACACAGGGAATGCTTGGAATGTCCCACTGCCACTCAGCACCACTTTCCCCTCCCATGCTGGGGACACTGCCCTAGCCCCACCCAACTCCCCCATTCTCAAAGACCCCAGCGCTTGCAGGCTTACCGGAACAGGCTTGGGGTGAAAAAACTTCGACTTTGGCTCCTTTGGGCTCTCAGTGAGCTCGGGCTTCCCATGAAACTCCACTGACTGGACAGGGCCACAAAGGGAGAGGAGGCGGGACAGGCACTCCTGCCATGGCCCAGGAAGCACAGTGTGAGTGGCCGCAGGGGGTGAGTGGCTCCTTGCAGGAGCCTCCCTCCACCCCGCAGGTCTGGGACCCCACATCTGGGCCCAAGCCAGGGACACGCAGGGAAGGCCTGGGCAACCCACAGCCTCCTCAACATGGAGGTTAAAATCCTATCCTACCCGGTTCAGGAGACAAAAACCTTGTCAATCAGCACGATAAAAACTGTGAGTAAAAAAACTACCCCTTTGCCGGCCAGGACGCTCAGGAGGATGGAGTGAGCAACGGAATGGGGGATCGGAATTTGGCTTTGACAGGACCCTTCAGGAAGCACGTGCCCAGGATGTGTCTGGTTTTCTCACCAAAGTGAACATGATCTCTCTCTCTCTCTAAGCACATCCACCTGAAAGATTTGTCTTTCCTATCAATTTCTCTGGGTAAATGATCCCGAAGTAGGAGTGAGTCCTGGATTTTTTAAAAGAACATTATTACAAGATGGGGACATTTTGGGGGTTATTCTGAGTATTCTTACTTTAGAAAGCAACCAAACAAGTTTCACTACCTGAATCAGCCACTTACAAATCAGCAAGTTAAATCTATGCTGCTGGAATCAACATGCTGCTTAGCATTGCTGGGGGGAGGGGCACCCAGGGAATCTGGGGTGCAGGTGGTGCTGTTTCTCCATCTGGGCACTGATCACAGGAAAATGTCCAGTTTGTGAAATGCTCGGGCTGCGCACCTCTGGCCCAGGCCCTTCTCCCTGCACACACTACTCAGGAGGAACGGCTAAAAATGACACCCTCTCCTCCCAATGGTTTTGTCTACTTCACTACCATCCTTTATTTCTAAAGTGTTTTAACTATAACCTTTGAGAAACTGGTATTTCTTTTTTGAAAAATAATAGTTTTTCTTCTGTTAATTTATATAATACTAAATTTAATGGTTTTGTGAAAAACAGTTATATGTCCAGATAGATTTAGAATTTTATTTTCTCATACTTTGCCTATTCTTTTTTTTTTAAAGACATTACTTATTTTTAGAGAGAGGGGGAGAGAGAGGGAGAGAGTGGGAGAGAAACCTCATTGAATGGTTGCCTTTAGCATGCCTCCCAGTGGGGACCTGGCCCACAAAGCAGGCATGTGATCTGACTGGGAATCGAACTGGTGACCCTCTGGTTCACAGGCCAGCACTCAATCCATTAAGCACACGGCCAGGGGACTTCCTATTCTTTACTATGAACACATACCGCTTTTATAACCAGGGAAAAAACAACATGCAGTTGAAACACCTCTAGGTAATAATAAAAAGCCTTGTGCTTTGAGTTGCTTACAAATGCATTTTTTTAAAAAGATTTCATTTAATTTCTAGAGAGAGGGGAAAGGAGGCAGAAACAGAGGGAGAGAAGTATCAATGTATGGTTGCCTTTCCACTGCCCCCTACTGAGGACCAGACCTACATCCCAGGCATGTGCCTTAACTGGGAATCGAACTGGCAACCCTTTGGTTTCCAGGCCACCACTCAATACACAGAGCTACACCAGCCAGGGCAATATATTTTTAAAAGTACATCTTTTGGTGTGTGTTCTTTTTAATAGATTTTGTTTATTTTATTTTTAGGCAGATGGGAAGGGAGGGAAAAAGAGAGGGAGAGAAACATCAATGTGTGGTTGCCTCTCATGAGCCCCCACTGGGGACCTGGCCCGCAACCCAGGCATGTGCCCAGACTGGTAATTGAACCAGCAACCCTTTGATTCCCAGGCAGGCGCTCAATTCACCAGCCAGGGCCTAAAAGGACATGTTTAGAAAGCAAATTCCCTGCCATGAGGGAGAGACTGCCCTCTAGACACTTTCCCTTGGGGCTTCATTTATCAGCCTCTGTCCCCACTAAGGACTTAGTGGGGACCAGTGGGAGCCCCACTCCGCCTAAAGCCCCACCTGAGTTTACAGACTCCCTCCCAGATACCAGCTCACCTCTGTGCAGTATGGGGGCACATTGAGGACAAAAAGGGTCCTCTTCTGAGGCCAGGAAGACTTGGTGCCTTCTCGAACTCTGTGCTCTCTCATATACAGGTAGTGAGAAGCCTGCTGCTTTTCAGAGAACTTAATCGGAACCGCTGGAAAAGAAAAGGGGCAGGGAGGCATGGCATGAAAGTTAGGTTCAGGCTGTCCCTTTCTAGTCCCACCTGTCTCTGCCCACCCACCCACCCACCCATCCTTCACCAAGTCCTTCCTCTAGGCAAGGCCTGTGCAGGGTGCTATACAGGCTGTGAGAGTGAGTAAAGAGTCTGCCAGGTGGGGCCCCCAACCTGGTGGAGAAGACAGAAGGCAACCGGGCAATTATTACAGGTGGGCAATGAAACGAAGGGAAAGGTCACCCCTGCTGCTAGAGGGGCAAACGCCAAAACCCTTCCCGTGGCTGGAGGCCCAACGGGTCCAGGGCACCTTCTCACACCATCCGCCCCCACCACTCAGCACAGTGCCAGGTGAGGCCCACCAGCTCTAGCCCTTCCACATTCTCTTATGGGTCTAAATCTATATTTGTATGATTATACTGATAATTCTTCATATTTTCTTTTTTTTTAAGAGAGTGGGGAAAGGAGGGAGAGATGGAGAGAAATATCAATGAGAGAAACACCAGTCGCTTGATGCCTGTATGCCGCCCCAGCTGAAGACAAACCCGCAACCCAGGCTTCTGCCCTGATGGGGAATCCAACACGCGACCTTCCAGTGCACGGGAGGCCACTCCACACAGCTGAGCCCAGCCAGCCAGGACCCCATACATTTTAATCCTCGTAAAACTCCGGACGGTTTTCCGTTTCTCTCACCACCTTCCTCAGAGGGCAGTGGGATTACAGCTTCCCTGCACTCACGGAGCTCACTCGGTCATAGGGAAGCCAGGGAACAAGGAGGCAGGAAACGACACTGCACCGAACACGAAAGACACAGGGTGCAGCAGTCGCACAGATGGGCGGCGGAGGCCTTTAGATGAGCGTCCGGAAGGCCCCTTTCAGGGAGGCTGGGACACAAAGAGGCCAACAAGCAGGGCACAGCTGCGGCAGGAACTCGGGGGAAGAGGATGCCGGCAGGACAAGTGGGGACAAGCGGGTCGGCGGCGACACCTTCGGATTGAGGGTTGGAGCTAACGGAGGCCGCTGCAGGCCGCTCAGGGGGTTGGGGTGGGGGACGGAGGTGCGCGTGTGAGGCCACATCTGATTTCAATCTCACTTCAGAAAGAACCTTCTGGCGCCTGGCGGAGAACAGAAGCAGGGGCAAGAACACAAGCCGCAGAAGCGACGAGAAGGGCACGTCCCGCCCAGGGCACAGCCGGTAGGACCGGGCAGGGAACGGCAGATAGGCGACGAGGGGTACAGCTGCTCACCAAGGCGGGAGTTGGAGAAGGGCACGCCTGCGCTAGAGCGCGGACAGAGACGGGTTCTCCCACGGGCAGCGCTGGCCAAACGCGCTCGTCCCGGGAGAGAAAGATAGACCGGAGCAAGGCGCCACGGGGGTCTCGGGTGACCCGGGGCCCCTCAAAATGCCGGGCCACCGCCGACCCGCCTCTGGCCAAAGCCTGGCCGTACTGGGCCCGTGTCCCGCAACCCCTCACCTGAGTAGCCGAGTGGGCTCGGGACCCGGTCCTCAGAGCTCCGCGCCGCACGCTTCCTCCTGCGCGCCGCCATCTTGCCGACCGGAACCCGCGCGGGCGGCTGGGACTTGAAGTTGGAGGCTGGTAGCCGCGCGTTATCCGCACGACGGCGCCGCCTGGCGTCCCCGCCCTCTTGGTTTTGGTCTGGCTTCTCCGGCCCGGGTCACCCCAGCGCTCCACCTCATTCGCCCAGAATAAAGTCAACGCGTAAAGTTGCAAGTCACTGAAGGCGTGGACGGGGCCGTTCTCAGGTGCAAACTCACCTTCCATTCATTCCTGAAGGCATTCCACAAATACCAGTGAGTGTTCCAGGCACTGTCCTAAGGGCTAGAGATACAGAGGTGAAATAAAACCCAACCTTCCTGGAATTTAGATTGTATCGGGGGAGAACAGTAAGTACTCATAGAGGCAAAATACAGAGCATAGGCATCAACGCAAAGTGCTAAACAGAAAAATGAAGCAAGA
>PVKU01015687.1:0-17347 GCA_004027475.1 Anoura caudifer | reverse complement strand
ATTGGGGAAGTTCTCCTTTATTATTTGTTCAAATAAGTTTTCCACTGGTTGCTCTTCTTCTTCCCCTTCTGGTACCCCTATAATTCGGATGTTGGGACGTTTAAAGATGTCCTGGAGGTTCCTAAGCCTCTCCTCATTTTTTTGAATTCTTGTTTCTTCCTTGTTTTTTGTTTGGTTGTTTCTTTCTTCCTTCTGGTCCCCTCCATTGATTTGAGTCCCAGTTTTCCTCCCATCTCTGTTGGTTCCCCATGCATCTTTCTTCATTTCACTTATTTGTAGCCTTCATTTTTTCATCTAATTTGTGAGCAAAATCAACCAATTCTGTAAGCATCCTGATTACCAGGGTTTTGAATTGTGCATCTGATAGGTTGGCAATCTCTTCATGGCTTAGATAAATTGGCTCTGGGGCTTTGATTTGTTCTCCGGTTTGAGCCATTTTCATTTCTGGGTTTTTTTGTTTGTTTGTTTGTTTGTTTTGTCTAGTCGCGGCTGTTAGGTAGTGAGGGGTGGAGCCTCAGGTGTTCCCCAGGGTGGGACAGCCCAGTCACTGGGTAGTGATGCTGTATGTGGGGGCGGGGTCTGAGAGGAGATAATTAATGGCGGTTGCTTTACTCACTCTCAGATTCCAGTTCCTTTCACTGCTTCCCTTTTGCCTGGATTATCTGCGCGTGAATGTGGGACCACCCGGTCAGCCAGCTGCCTTGTGCGGCCTCACTGGTTCTGCACAGTTGCCGCCCTGGGCCCGGGGTCTGCTAGTTGCCGCTTGTGCACCTGGGGGCTGCCAGCCACTGCTGCCTGCGCCACTGCTGCCTGCGTGCCCGTCCGCACCTCCGATTTTTCCTGCCGCGACTTTGCCCCTCTTACCGGTCTGGATGAATCGTTGTTGGACTTCCAAACAGTTTGATTTTCTGAGTTCTGGTTGTTTTCTTGTTTCTAAATCTTTGTTGTCCTTAATTTGGTTGTGAGAAGAGGCACAGTGCATCTGCCTATGCCTCCATCTTGGCCGGAAGTCCTCTTGAGTCTACTTAAATATTAACTTTACTCTCTTAGTACCACATGATCACAAGATGGCTTCCACAAATATAAACTGCTGCAGTATTTTTTTAACATCCAACAGGAAAAAATTAAATTTTCTGATTGTTAAAAAAAATCTGGAATTGATTTCTACTGGTTTAACTTGTATCATGTACCTAGTCCTTGAGTAAGAATTTTAGTTGAGGGAAAAGGAAAATACTAGTTAGATCACTTGGATAATACATTGCATCCCTGAAGCCTGGGTAAAGATGCAATTTGTCCAAAACACATTTAAGCTGAGAATGAGAGAAGGATGATTGTCTAAAAGTGAAATAAGCATAGTGTGGTCCCTAAAATGAAGAGGGTACATAAAGGCAAGGGAAAAAAGTGCCCAAGTTATTGGAGTATTAGTTTTCTATTGCTGTTGTAACAAGCTACCATAAACTTATTGGCATAATACAAGATGAATTATTATGTTACAGCTCTGGAAGTCAGAAGTCAGAAATGAATCTGACTGAAAACAAAGGCAAGTATCAGCTGTACTGCATTACTTCCCAGCTTCTAGATGAGGCCCACTTCCCTTGGCTCATGACTCTCTTCCACCTTTCGAGCTAGCAATTCCAACTCTAGTCTTCACGTTGCCATCTCTCTGATGCTTATTCCCATATTTTGCCATGTATAATGCATACTTTTGGCCCAAATTTTGGAGGGAAAAGTAATGGTGCACATCATATGTGGGCAGCACTAATTCTGCATCTATATAAATGCTTTTAATTCTTTTATTTATGCTTATGCATTAAAAGTATAACACTAGAAAGCTATTACAATATCTGTATGCAAAATAATGCCCTAGAATATGATAAATGGTTTTATTTCTAAATCTAAATATAAATAAATAATTGAATTAAATAATTAAAACAAAATATTTTTTTCTGAAACTTTGGGCCAAAACATAGGTGCACACTGTAAATGACAATGCATTGTACACACCAAAATATAGTATTTTGCTTTCCTATTCCCAGCGTGGAGAACTTTGTGACCATGTTGGACCCACTTCCATAATACAGGATAATCTTTTACCTTAAAGTCAGGAGATTATCAATCTTTGTTTCATTTGCAAATTTAATTCTCCCTAACCATTTAACAACATATTGGGTTGGCCAAAAGTTTCATTTTTTTTTCATACGATGGTTCTAATAGCTCTTAGTTGTCTTTAACTTCATTTCAAATAGTTTTCTTAGATTGTATTGTGACAGCTGTCATATCAGCGTGCATTAAAAAAAATTACCAAAATTGGTGACTTTTTGTGTAGCCACTTTAATATTGAAGATGGAAGAAAACAGGCAAGAGTTTTGGCATATTGTGCTTTATTATTTTAAGAAAGGTAAAAACAAAACTGAAACACACACACCACACAAAGACTTATGAGTATATGGAGAAGGTGCTGTGACTAACTGAATGTGTCAAAAGTGGTTTGTGAGGTTTTGTGCTGGAGATTTCCCACTGCATGATGCTCCACGGTTGGGTAGATTAGTTAAAGTTGATAGTGGTCAAATTGAGACATTAATTGAGAACAATCAACATTATATCACATGGGAAAGAATCTACATACTCAAAATATTCAAATCAATAAAGTTATTGGTGAAAATGAAAAATGAGTCTTTTATTTTATGGAAAAACTGAACAGATTTTTTGGCCAGTCCAATATTTTACAGGTCAATCTTTCTGCCTACACCAAATCATCTAAACTATTGATGCCTTATTTTACTATCCCCAAAGTAGATTAATAGTACTTGTCAAAGTCTCCTTTATGAAAGCATGTATGAAAAGAGCTAAGCATAAGGGGTGTCACATCATGTACTCATTATAACATCATTGCCAATATTGTTAATATTATTTTTAAGAGTAGCATTATCTCTAGGCACATCACATTAACATACAGTAATCTCTCAATACATGTGTAAGCTGTCCCTTAGGATATACCTTAATTTGAAAATATGAAGTCTGTTTGAATCCAGAAAGCTGAGTAATGACTTTCATTTGTTATCTGGATGCATCATGCCTTAGCTTGGTTCTGAGGTTAGCAGTGTCAGCTTAAGTGAAGGCACTTCTGCTTGGTTTTCCCAAAGAATAGTAGAGATGAGGTAGAACTAGAGGTGAGGAGTCAAATGCCTGGAAAAGAGGAATTTTTAGGACAGTATTCTAAAAATTAGAAGTGACTCTATGGCAGGCACATGCACAATTCATTTTTTTAACCTCTCTATTGTTGCTTGTATGTATTAATGATTAATGATTAATAATAAATAATTAATTATTACTGTTACCATTTCTGAGGGACCTGTTTTCAATTCCAACTTTATTCCTCTGCTTTTGACAGCTGCTTACTTATGCGATGAGCATCTTTCTTAACACATTTCTGGCCATGGCAGTAGAATTTAAAATGTTTCACAAGGAACTTGAAGCATTTTGTACTTGATTTCTCTTATGTCCTATGCGTTTCAAAGTGACTATGAAAGAGACAGTGAAGAGTGAGAGATTTTAGCATTTTTGAAATGTTGCTTTATCATGATCTGATAATTGCTAAGCTTCAAAAATTAAAAAAAACTTCCATTTTGAAGACTAATGTAAAAACATAAGTTTAGGTGTAATAAGAGACTGCTTGGGAACACACATTTTTATGTAGTTTCATTCACACAAGGCATCACAACGTCTACATTCAGAGTCAATTATACGTTGAAGATAAAAGAAAGGTTTTAAAATGAGATTTATAGAGTCAGAGAGGCACTGGAGAAAGCTCTGCATAATGGGTGATCAAGAAGGCATGGGATGCCCATGCTTAAGGCATTGGGCGATGCAATTTTTGATCTTCAAAAGTAGAAAAGAAAGGGAGACTACACAGCATCATTCATCCAAAGCCTTTCATATGCTTTAAGGCCACTTAGGAAAAGACAGAGCATCTCTGAATTAAAGAACTCATACATAATTTGTCGTTGGCATAAAAGAATGTATCAGATGTAATGTCCACTAATTTTTCCCATAATAGCCTATAATTCAAAATTCTCTAAATAGAAATAATATCATGTAGCCTCATATCAAATATCATCAACTGCAAGGATTTTAGTGTAATCCTGTGAGAATAACTAAATAACAAAAACATACTGAAATAACTTATAAACTTTCTTGTATTTAGTATTTTTCTGAAGAACTATGAGTTTCTAGCAAACACTTCACTTTGACATATGTCCATTTATTTAGATGTTTTAGTAGATGGATAGTTCCAAGGCCAGTGGCTAATAAGAATTTGTCAGTGTTGACAGAAAAGCAATTCTTAGAGTTATTAAATAATAAAAACATAATTTACATTCCAGTTAGCTTCACACTGCCATTTTTGATAGAGTGTTGAAAGGAGGTAAAGACAAATGTTTGTGGAATTCTAAAATGTGCCAGTGTAGTATAAAACAAACAAAGATGACACAAAATTCAAGAGTTGGTTATTTATTTCAAAAATGAGAACCATATTAGTAAGAAAACATGAAAACAGAGCCTTTAGCCTTTACCAGATAAAATCCTATTGCAAGTGTAAGGACTTGATTATTTTTCACTTTCTTACAAAAATGAGAATGAAATAAGATATTTTGTTTTAAGCACTGGCAGACATGGGTCAAATTCTTTCATTAAATATAAATTTATCCTTGTCCCTGAAGTCCCTGTCACACAGCAACACTTTTTCTGCACTCATTCTCCAGTTCTTGGAGAAATTAATCACAACTCATATGAAAGATCCAATAAAAACTGTGAAAGCACTGTGTGGTATACAACTCCTTATAGCTAATTGTCATGTGCCTCTGTGTAAACCCAGTCACTGGCAAGAGGAATGAACTTTTCGTGGCTTTCCAAGTCAATACTCATCTCCTGGAACTAACTGGAAAACTGTCAGCTTCCTTGAGCACAATGGAAGGATACAGTCATAAAAGAAATATAGCAAGCAAACTATACTTGCTGTAACACATATTTAGCAACTCAATATATCAACCTGGGGGGAAGTACCTTAGAGAAATCAGTAATTATAAGATAATTACTAAAAATTGGAGCCTTCAATTATATCAAAGTGAATTTGTAGAAACATAATACCGGAATGTATTTGAACTAGCAGATACTGACAGGGGCGTATGTAATATAGAATAAGTGTGCAGTGACTAATAAAACACAAGTAAGTTATTGTCACACTAAGTCTGTTTGAGGTGGGTTTCAATTTACTCTTAATTAGTGCCATTAATTTTTATTTTTCTTTAAGATGGAAATCCAGAGCTAAATTGAGAAAAAATGCTCATTCACTGAAAAGGGAAACCTATGCTATTGCTTACAAAGGCAAAAATATTAGTATAAAGCATATCAAAATATTATAGTTGATTAAACCTATAGAACAGAATTTCTAAATATTATTCTAATGTTTTTTTCTTTGTAGCTGAACTTAAAAGAAGTTAGATTTAATGGTTTCTACTAAAAGTTTTTGAGAATATGTCTCATAAACTGAGATATATTCTCAGAGACATGGTCTCTGAGACTATGTCTCTGACATCCAGGTTGAATCTTGTATTTCTAACAATAACAATAAGAAGAAGTAAATGAAAAAAACTATAATTAATATAAATATGTGGAGCTCCTTTAGTATTCAGTTAAAAGCAAAACCAAATATTTGTGAATATGTCTACATACAAGAACTCTTTGCTTTTTGAAAGCATGACAAGGAAATTTCATTTGAGAAGGATATATTCATAAATATAGAAGCCTGTCCAAAAATGTATTCCTTATCTATGTGAGGTTCTTAAGTATGTAAATAAATTTTAAGGTGGTACAGACATACTTGGAAACAGTGGACTATTGATCAGTCATTTTGAATTATTTCCAAGACAAACATAATGGTAGTATGTCCTGACTATCCCTATAGAATATTTAGAGTTTGATTTGCTCCAGTTTAAGCTTCTAACTAAAGAAAAGGTAAATGTTATGGAAAGTTAAAATGCAGGCTATATTTAAAAAACATTATTATTAATAATACATTTTTCATTTGGAAATAAAATTTAAAAGTTATGAAGAAATCTTTATGACAGACATGACAGGTGATACATACACAGCAAACTTACAGTCCTTGCCTTCAAGGAGTTCAATATCTAAGAGAGAGATTGAGACATGTTCATAAATTGCTATAATACAGGACTGAGTGTGGCCAATGTCCTATAAAAGGCTCAAATAAACTGCTGTGAAAGTAAATGGGTAGTGGTGTGGGGGTGAATTTTTGACTATCTTTGTCCTCATCAATAAAAACAGAGTAGCTGGGATAGAAAAACACAAAATGGCACAGAGAAAAATGCCCATAAATCTATGTGGCAAGTTATTACTGACAACCACCAACACAGGAGTGGATATGAATGGATAGTTAGTAGATAGGACTTGTTGCTGTCAGCAATTGTGAAGGAGAAAGTTGAGGAAAGGCAGAGGATCTTCTGAAAATGCCGAGAGCAAGAGAACCTAAAAATCTCCAACACATGTTCTTGGGAAAGCTCAGCCAGTAATGAATATTAGGAAGCTAATCTTATTTAAACACCAAGGAAAGGAAAAGAAAGGGGTCAAATTCCACACAAACTTATTATCAGGGAAATGAAAGAATAGAAACAAATTGATGTATAGAGACAAAGAAAGTGTGCTAGAAATAAACACTGCAACCTAATATTATTAGGGAAGTGAAAAAAATTAAGACTGGCTAAAATGAAAAATCTGGCTTCGTACTGTCTTTAAAATACAGATCTACATTAAAAAGATTTAAAAAGGTTATATATTAAAAAATAGACAAAGGTACATTGTGATAATTTAAATACAAAAATCAGATTTCCAAACTTGACATTTAAATTTTAAAAACATAAAATTTACAATAAAGAAGTAACTATTTGTGTCTGTGTGCCAAATAACATAGTGATAATTTTCTAAGCCAAAAATAGAAGATGTAACAAAAAATGGGGGAAATCATGTTGATAGAAGATTTTAATTTTCTTTTCTCAATCATAAACTAATTAAGCAGAAGATACACATATTAGGAAGAGTATGGAGGATCTAAACAATGTAATTAATGAGAAAAAACCCCCTAAAACTGAGTGATAGAGAATATACTTTTTGTTAACTTTGCATGAAACAATCATGAAAATTAATCATAACTTACACTTGAACATACAGCACAATAAACTCCTTCCCAAAAGAAACCAAGCCAACAGCATTATCTGACCACAATGTAACACCAGAAGTCATTAACAAAATTGCTTTAAAAGCCCTTCCACTAGTAGCCCTGGCTCCTGTGGCTCAGTGGATTGAGTGCTGGCCTAGAACTAAAGGGTCTCCTGGTTGATTGCTGGTCAGGGCACATGCCTGGGTTGTGGGCTGGGTCCCCAGTAGGGGGCGCACAAGAGGCAACCACACATTGGTGTTTCTTTCCCTCTCTTTTTCCCTCCCTCTCCTCTAAAATAAAATAAAATAAGATAAAATAAAATAAAAGCCCTTCCACTACTAAATTACACACATACACACACTTAAAATTAAACAACTATAGGGACCAAAGGAGTAATTAAAATTAAATTTTAGAATTTCTTAAAAATTTACAATTCCATCAAAAAGCATACATATGTAGGAATAAATTTAACGACAGAGGTTAAGACCTGCACTTTGAAAACTGTAACACATTGGAGAAATTAAAGATACAAACACAGGGAAAGATACACTCCAAGATGGGAAGGGGTTATATTGTTAAGCTCTGCTTACTCCCTTAAGTAATATACAGATTCAATGAAATGTTTATTGCAATATTGGTGGTAGTTTTCTTAGAATTAGACTAACTAATCTTAAAATTTATATGAAACAAAAGACCCCAAATAGCAAAATAAATGCTTAGAAAGTAGAAAGTGAGAAATGTATGCTCCCTCAAAACAAACTCTAGTATAAAGCTATGATAATCAAAATACTATGATACAGCCATGGCTGGGTAGTTCAGTTGGTTGGAGCATTGTCCTGATACACCAAGGTTGCATGTGGGATCCCTGGTCAGGGTACATGGAAGAAGCAGACAATGAATGCATCAATAAGTACATAAATAGGTGGTGGAACAAGAAATTAATGGTTCTCTCTCTCTCTCAAATCAATACATTTAAAAAATTAAAAAAATACTGATACTAGCATAAAATCAGTTATATAGAATAAAAAGAGAGCCTATAAATAAATCCTTGCTTAAATGGTCAATTAATCTACAGCAAAGTAGGCAAGAATATACAATGGGGTAAAGGCAATCTCTCCAAGAACTGGTGTTGGAAAAACTGGAAAGATACATTCCAAAAAATGAAATTGAACCACTTTCTTATACCACTTACCAAAAAATGGATTAAAGACTTAAATGTAAGACCTGAAACTATAATACTTCTGGAAGAAAATATAGGCAGTAAGCTCTTTGGCACTGCTCTTAGGAATATCTTTTTTGGACATGTCTCCTTGGTCAAGGGTAACAAGAAGAAAGAAACAAATGAGACTACATCAACTATAAAGTTTTTGCACAGTTAAGGAAACTTTCAACAAAATAAAAAGACAATCTATTGGGTGGGAGAAGATATTTACAAAAGATACATCTGATAAAGGGTACATATATAAAATACATATTTCATAAACCTCACCATCACAAAATTAAACAATCCAATTAAAAAATGGTTAGAGGACTTGAAAGGCACTTTTCCTAAGAGGACATACCGATGGCCAACAGATATCTGAAAGGAGGAGAGATGCAAATTACAATCACAATGAGATATCACCTCACACTCGTCAGAATGGCTATCATCAATAAATCAACAAATATTAAGTGCTGGGGAGTATGTAGAGACAAGGGAACCTTCATGCACTGTTTGTGGGATTGTAAATTGGTTCAGCTACTATGGAAATGAGTTAGGAAATTTCTCAAAAAATTTTAAAAATACAGCTGACATACATTCAGCAATTCTATATCTGGGTAAAATGCTAACTTGAAGAGATATATTCAACCGTATGTCTATTGTAGCCTTACTTGTAATAGCCAAGATCTGGAAGCACTCTAATTTGCTACATAAAATAAATGACAAAAAAAAAGAAACAGTACATTTTCATTTATATGTGGAATACAAAAAAAAAGAAAACAAATGAATAAACAAAATAAAAACTGACACATAGATATAGAGAACAATCTGATATTTACCAAAGGAGAGGAGTTTGGAGATGGTAACAAAAAAAATGTTCCAGCCAAGATGGAGGCATCTGTAGACACCTTCTGCCTCCTTCCACAACCAAAAAGAAGGACAACAACACATTTAAAAACAAACAAACAAACAAAAAAACCAATCAGAACTGCCAGAAAATCGAACTGTATGGAAGTACCAAGGAGTTAAAGAAGAAACATTCATCCAGACCGGTAGGAGGGGCAGAGATGAGTAGCCAGAGCAGACAGGACTCACAGCAAGGCGGCAGCTGGCAGAGCAGGTGATCCCACACTTGCATGCAGATAAACTGGGAGGAAAAACTGGGGAGCAAGAGAGATCTCACAACCCAGGTTTCCAGCTCAGGGAAATAAAGCCTCAAAACCTCTCATTGAAAAAACCTGTGGGGGGTGAGGCAGCAGGAGAAACTCCCAGCCTTACAGGAGAGTTCATTGGAGAGACTCACAGGGTCTTAGAACATACGCAAAACCACCCACCTGGGAATCAGCACCAGAAGAGTCCAATTTGCTTGTGGGGAGCAGTGAAACTGACTGAAAGCCAGCAGAGAGCTGAACAAGTGGCGCTGTTCCATTACAGACCACTCTTCCACATACAGCACCTCAAAAGAGTGATGCGGTTGTCCCACCCTGGCGAATACCTAAGTCTCTGCCCCTTACTATGTAACAGCTATTCCAAGACAAAAAAAAAAAAAAAATGGCCCAATGAAAGAACAGATCAAAGCTCCAGAAAAAGTACAACCAAGTGATGAGGAGATAGCCAACCTATCAGATGCACAGTTCAAGACACTGGTAATCAGGGTGCTCACAGAATTGGCTGAGTATGGTTGAAAATAGAGGAAAAAGTGAAGGCTATGCAAAGTGAAATAAAGAAAAATGTACAGGAAACCAACAGTGATGGGAAGGAAACTGGTACTCAAAGCAATGGTTTGGAACAGAAGGAAGAAATAAACATTCAACTGAAACAGAATGAAGAAGCAAGCATTCAAAAAAAAAATGAGGAGAGGTCTTAGGAACCTCTGGGACAACTTTAAACATTCCAACATCTGAATCCTAGGGGTGCCAGAAGGAGAAGAGGAAGAGCAAGAAATTGAAAACTTATTTGAAAACATAATGAAGGAGAACTTCCGCAATCTGGCAAAGGAAATAGACTTCCAGGAAGTCCAGGAAGCTCAGAGAGTCCCAAAGAAGTTGGACTGAAGGATGACCACACCAAGGCATATTGTAATTACAGTACTCAAGATTAAAGATAAGGAGAGAATCTTAAAAGCAGCAAGAGCAAAGGGGAGAGTTACCTACCAAGGAGTTCCCATCAGACTGTCAGCTGATTTCTCAGAAGAAACCTTGCAGGCAAGAAGGGGCTGGAAAGTATTCCAAGTCATGAAAGGCAAGGACCTACATCCAAGATGACTCTTTCCAGCAAAGCTATCATTTAGAATGGAAGGACAGATCAAGTGCTTCCCAGATAAGGTCAAGTTAAAGGAGTTCATCGTCACCAAGCCTTATGATATGAAATGTTAAAGGGACTTATCTAAGAAAAGAAGATCAAAACTATGAACAGTGAAATGGCAACAAACTCACAACTATCAACAACTGAACCTAAAAATAACAAAAACCAAAACCAACTAAGCAAACAGCTAGAACAGGAACAGAATCACAGCAATGGAGATCACATGGAAGGTTATCAGCAGGGAAGGGGAGAGGGGAGAATGAGGGAAAAGGTACAGGGAATAAGAAGCCTAAATGGTAGGTAGAAAATAGACAGGGGGAGGTTAAGAATACAATAGGAAATGGAGAAGCCAAAGGGCTTATATGTATAACCCATGGACATGAACTAAGGTGTTGGAATGTGGGTGGGAAGGGGTATGCAGGGCAGAGGGGCCTACATGGGTGAAAATGGTACAACTGTAATAGTAAAATCAATAAAATATATTACAAAAGAAAAAAGAAAAAATGGTGGAGGCATTAAAAATATACTTATTGAAAATGATTTTACATGTTTCTTTATGTTGTTTTCTACCTTCCAAATACAAGATTTTGCTTTTAAAAAAAAGCATATGACAAAAAATGCTGTTGTACTCTAAAATAACTTTTTAAAAAATTTCCACTTTGTGATTTAAAATAAAAACAACCTACTCAGCAGTCAGGTAAAAGAAAGGAAACTATAAATATCAGATTTTATATGCAAAACGCATTGTTTTACAAACCCTGATTTCTGGAGGTATTCAATTTTTTTAAATCAAGACAGATGATCTGTAAGGTACTTTAGTAAGGAACTGGAAACAGCTTTTTTCTTGCATTTTTATTATGTTCAGGAACAGCAAGTAAAGTTAGCATCACTTTCTGATATCATGCTTTGAGAGAGCACGCATTGCTGTGATCTTGTTACTTTGCAAATGATTGCTTCATCTTTTAAATAATAATGAAACTCATATGGGAGGAATTTGACTGATCTTATTCTACTGAGAAATCAGAGTGTATCTCCAGATTTGGGAGATGAGGAGAAACCCCCTATTTTGCCAGCTTTAGCAGAACATCAACAGAGTGTACATCTTTGGGAACTTGAATGATGATGAATAAGAGAAACAGATCAAAGAAGATGGAAAGAAAGCAAGTGCTCATTTAAACAACAATCATGACTACAGCCTCAGCAGTAAATCAAAAGAAAACTTTCAGTATGTCTTAATAGAGTTTAAGAAAACATCTTGTGGTAACAAAGCAAAAACTTGATGAATATATAACCAAAAAAAAATCCTTAGGGCATAAATGCAATGATTAGAAATAACATTAAAGTGAGACATCTGTTAGAATCCTTTGTGAGGCACCTTACTCACCCACTGCATACATAAATGAGTCTCAGTTTACTAATGCTGCTTTGTTAAGACTAAACGTAGCGTAATTTGCATTCAAAGAAGATACAAACTAAATATGCCAAAAGTATAAAACTTAGGAAATCATAGTGGTGCTGCTCTGTGGGTTCAAGGGAAATATGTAAACAGGCATCTGTACAAAGTGAGTAAATGTTCATTATGAAGAATTCCCCATGAGATGTCAGTTTGACATTACTAGACAGAAATAGAAAAGCATTATTTTCAATTAAACAGAGAGAATAGAGAATGAATGGGAAATGACAGGGATGTCAATTTATATAACCTATCACAAAAAATTACTAACATAATAAAACTTGATATAAAAGAGACATAACATTAGGTGTGGTATTGAAACTGGAAAAGACACCAACGTTCAGGCTGCCTGTTAGTACCCAACCCAATAAGCAATGACAGCGATTGAATGTTTTACCGGTGCTTTATTCAGATGGCCGGAGATCCGAGAAGATGGTGGGTTCATACCCTAACAAACCATCTTGTCTTTTCTTACCAGGCCAGATCTTTTATAAGGGAGGTAGGGGAGAACAAACAAGATGTGGTGAGGGCTTGGAGATTCAGAAGCTGCAACATTCCTTTCCTCAGCAGCTAGCTGTTCCCAAGTATGTGGGGGGTGGTCATCTGCTCCCCTGGAACACAAAGGCCCAGATGCCTCCACCTTGTCCCCAGGCTGTAATCTCTAGCAGTGTCCCAGGAGGTCGGCTGTTTTCCCAGGAGCCAGGATGGGCCTTATCTATCTGTAGTTTCTGAAGCAAAAGCTTTAACATATACGTTATTTGCTAGGCTTATAACTTTTTACCTTAAACTAAAATTTTCTAGCTCTTGAGTCCCCTATCAGTATTTCCAGGATTGTGGTATTTCTTTTCATTATAAATCTGGTGTTTCACTTAATAACTGTCCAATCTTCACACACCTGTAACTCATCTTGAGTAGTTGAAATACTCCAGAGCAGAGCTAAAGGAGCTTGTTGCTATACTGCAGCCTGATGTTTTACCCCATTTAGGCCCAGGATCTGCCTAAAATGCAAGCATGGATAATGGGAGGTGTTGTTAGAATCATTCATATTCAAGAATCTATTCTCTTTTTCATTATCCGCATAGATCAAGCAGAAATATTTATTTAAAACACATTTTGTTGCTGACTGCCAATTTTTTATATTAGTTTTCATGTGCAGATGTAGACTCAGACTATCCTAAAGCTCAAGAGGTTACTTCCACATGTCTGATAACTAAAAATACCAAAGATGAGGAAAATTTGAATGTGCTATATAACGATATTCTGCCAAGAAATCTTATTAATCAAGTATGGGTATTGTAGATGTAATGAGAGTAAAGTAGCCCTTCACATTATGTATGTTCCTGGGTAAGAAATCATTTGGTCTGAAGGATGGGGACAGGGCTGGGTGGAATTGGGCAAAGTGGGGGGAAATGGGGACATCTGTAATAGTGTTCACGATTAAAAATGGTTAAAAAAGAAAAAATGGTGTTATATAGCTTTAATTCAGAAAGGGGAGAAATGCTTATAATTACATCAACCTAATAAAATCACTGTTAATTTTTTGTCTGCATATTTCTCTTATCTTTCAGTTATGACAAACACCTTTACCTGACCAAACTTTGGTTAGGTTACTGAAACTTCTAGGTCCTTTCTTATAAAATCCAGTTTCAGCTTAGAATCCTAAGTCAATTTACCCAGAAACCTCCACCCTTAATATCTAAGCATCCTCAATATCTGATGTGGTCCCTCATCCTTCACCATCTCCCTAGTTAATGTCTTAATCACGTTGGCCCACCTTCAGCGAGAATCCTGTTGCGTCGGTTTAGCCAGAACCCTTCTTACTCCTGATATTTCCTCATTAACCTTCTATCCACTGACCCGAACCCTGTTGCTTGGCTATAAATTCCTACTCAACCGTTTGCAGTGGAGCCCAATATCTCTCCTCCACTGTGAAACTGTTACAGAGCAGATATACCACTCACAGGCAGGGCCAAGGGGGTCACGATATACTACTACTGAAAGGACCCCCTACTGGGCTTGATTGTCTGCTGTCTTTACATCTCTCAAAGGCAAGACATCTCTCAATGCCAGAGATTTGTGAAAAGTAAAGGAAATGTTTATAAACTGCTAAACAGACATAAAGTACTAACCTAATGTCTTCATTAAGATATCAAAGTCCTTTTGGATACCCACAGCCGCCCACAGTGCTTCCTTCTCCCCCTGCCCTAATTCAGGGTACTGTACCTCAGGAAAAGAAGCAAACATCTGGGATCCAGGCTGCTGGCACCGCCAGCTGTGTCATCGTCCAGGCAGGATCTCTGATTAATCCAAAGCCATGTGGCACCTTCTCATGGCCTACTGGCAAGAGTCCCTTCCATCTTCTTCCAGCCAAAGTCTCTCCTGTTTCCCAGGCCATGCAGCCAAAGGGCGCACCCAAAGCCCCGTGGTCCTCTTCTACCAAAGCTTCAGGGGTCTCCACTGTGGCCCAAACCACCTGGATCTTCTCTTCATCACAACTGTGGGGGTCTGCACTCTGGTGAAACCGCGTGGAACTCCCTTTAATCGCTGCTGGGTCTGGGTTTAAATCCCTGTGCCAATCTTCCTCTGCACCCCATTTCAGATTCCTCCTACAATCACTTACACCTGCCAGCATTCCTGTATTATTCCAAGTTTACTGGGCTGCCATCCTGAGTCTGGGCAGGTATGGCCCCATGTCATGGAGCCAATCTTGTCCAAGCTCTCAAGCAGGCGCTGTCACCTGGGGGACCTGTCCCCCAGTTACACCTTGGGTGGGGGGAGTCCCTTTCCATCCCCCTGCTCAGAGAATGGCCACAGCTATTTAACATATCTATGCCACCAGCCAAAGGTTATAGATATGTTAAATGACCATGCCATGGATTAGTTGCAAAGCTGTGGCTGCACAAAACAGCTCTGCATGTCCCTGCTCCATGTGTCCCTTCCCCCAACTCACACCTGAGGGGAAAGGGGCGAGAACATCTTATATGTCTTCTAATATTTCCTGGACATCCTGAGTTCTGGGCCCCATTCCAAATTCCTATTTTGGGGCCTCCCTCTTGGGTGCACCCTGTATCCAAACCACATGGCAGTAGTTTCTATACATATTTTGATATCCCTGAATAAAGTCTGCCTTACTATCTTTAATGCGTCACTGAACATTTTTATTCACATAATACCTGCAATTCTGTAGTCCATTTTATTATAGAATAGATAAACTGAACATGATATTTTACTACCTTCTTTTTCTTAAGATATGTTTTTACATATTCTACCTTGCAAATTGACCATATGTTCTACTACCATTGAATATTTGAATATTGTGCTTCATTTTTTAAAAGATTTTTTGTTGCCCTGGCTGGTGTAGCTCAGTGGATTGAGCACGGGCCTGCGAGCCAAAGGATCGCTGTTTGATTCCCAGTCAGGGCACATGCCTGGGTTGCAGGCCAGTTCCCGGAAGGGGATGCACAAGAGGCAACCACACACTGATATTTCTCTCCCTCTCTCCTTCCCTTCTCCTCTAAAGATAAAATAAATAAAATATTTAAAAAATTTAAAAAAAGTGTTTATTTATTTTTATAGAGGGGAAGGGATGAAGAAAGAGAGGGAGAGAAACATCAATGTGTGGTTACCTCTTGTGCGCCCCCTACTGGGGACCTGGCCTGCAACCCAGGCACATGACCTGACTGGGAATTGAGCCAGCGATCCTTTGGTTTTTCAGGCTGGCACTCAACCACTGAGCCACACCAGCCAGGGCTCAAGTAATCAAAATCTTTTGACTCAACAAATGATTTCTAAAGTATTCAAAAGCATCACCACCCCTGGGAGATTGAAATCCTCTCCCTTGTCCATTGAGTCAATGGTATACAGTTATGTTATTTAGGATTCCAAATTATGGTTTAGGTTTGGTAACACTGACATAGATAATAGAGTGTAGAATGACTAATGCGTTAAGTGGTATCTTTGTGTTTTCTCACTCCATGTTTCATCATTCCCTGTTTTATCATTATTAGCAACATGATTCCTCTGATTTCTAGTAGTTCTTGACATTCCCATTTGTCTCTTTCCTGAGCTTCAGAATATCCATGGAAAAACTAAGCTATTTATCATTTTAATTTTTTAAAACATTCTTCTACCCCATAAAGAAGAATTTTGCTTATGAAGTATTTGGTTGTCCAGAAATATAATATGTTTACATAAGTCAGGATAACCATGTAAGTTCTGTTATTAAAAATATTTTTATCGAATTTATTGGGGAGACATTGGTTGATAAAATTATACAGGTTTCACGTATGCAATCCTACTACACATCATCTGCATATTGTATTGTGTGTTTACCACCCTAAGTCAAGTCTCCCTGACTTCCTTTTTGATTATAAAAAATACTCTACAGCAGCCTACCAAAAGGACAAATGATTTTTAAAGTGAATTTATGACATATACATGTCATGCATTTGATAGTTTAAAAAGCAAACTGAAGCATATTAATTTTTTCAACATTTATTTGAGCATATATTCAATTGGGCATTTGAATTGTGCAGCACCAAACCAAACGTGGTTAGAGGTACTAAAGTTGAACATGTAGGAGAATGTCTCTCTCGGGAAGCACACAGGCCGCATCAGGGAGTAAAGGGCGGAGGAGACGTGTGAAGCTCGCTCTCCAGTGCATCTGTGTCCATGGGAAGAGAGGGAGAGCGAGCTCAGGAGCGAGAATGACAGGGAGAGAGGTCAGCACAAAGCCAGGGGGGAAAGCGTTCACGGAGGTGAGTCTGGGTGAGTGAGGGGTGCAGGAATTCATGGAACCGAGGGCTCCTCTGCAATCGGGTGACTCTCAGCGGGGGAAGTGCCTGTGACCCAACTAACCAGGGCAGGGCGCCCGTGGTGGGCCAGCCAGGGAGCCTGGGCTCCTTCCACCCCCGCCCCCTTCGCCTTCCCCTGGCCTCTCACCCTACCTCCCCATCATTCCCCTGCTTGGTCCCACCCCCCATTCCCCTCGGTGGCCCCTCCCACCCTCCACCCCATTCTGCGCTATGGACCAATTCTCGATACCACACAAAGTGGTCCCCAGCACATTGCCACGCATACAAGCCAGCATAGAGGGCTGCATGTGAATGAGCACCTTTATTAGACGTCCTCGTGAGTGAAAGGCATGGTTCTGCAGTTG
>PVKU01015686.1:0-17339 GCA_004027475.1 Anoura caudifer | reverse complement strand
AATTCAGACAACTCTAATTGAACAACAATAAAGTAATTTTTTTGTGTGTTATCCATTGTTTTTATTGTTTTAGGATGCAAGCTGCCAATCCTCTAAAGACTGGAGCTTCTTGGGATTTTTCTTTCTTTTTTTTTATTTTAATTGTTGTTTATGTACAGTTTTCTGTCTTTTACTCCCATCCCAGCCCACCCCCCAGCCCTCACCACCTCCCTCCCATTACTACCACCCCTAGTTTTTGTCCATGTGTCCTTTATACTTGTTCCTGTAAACCCTTCCCCTTTTCCCCTGAAATTCCCTCCCCTCTCCCCTCTGGTCACTGTCAGCCTGTTCTCAATTTCAGTGTCTTTGGTTATATCTTGCTTGTTTGTTTGTTTTATTGTTTAGGTTCATGTTAAAGGTGAGATCATATGGTATTTGTCTTTCACTACCTGGCTTATTTTGCTTAGCATAACGCTTTCCAGTTCCATCCAGAAATAAAGTAATTTTTAAAAAAGAATTTTAAAAATTCCAAATGAATCAGAAAAATTTTTTAAAAAATTTAAATACTGTTCCTCCAAACCACACATTTAATCAAAAGGTAGAATCACCTGGGGGCCTTGTTCAAAATGAAGGTTTCCAGTGCCCTCTAATGGTCTGATTAGGTGTCTCAGAAACCACTGCCTTCACCAACTGTAAACCTGTAGCATCATTTTGTCACCAATATAACAAAGCACTTACTGTCAGCAGGCGGGCATCATTTTGAATTGTATTTTTCACTGCTTACTTGGCATAGGACTTTCTGCATTTGTGTGTACTTCTTGGCTATTTTTTAAATCTTGAGAAAAGGAAAAGAATCTTTAATGGTTGTTTCCTGCAAGGCAAAATCAACTCTAACTGAAGTGGATTAAGCAGGCTGTTAAGGCAGCTGTAGCTGCCCAGGAAGAATCATTTACTAAGGTAAAAAAAATTCTGCTCTCAATATATAAAAATAATTGGGGTTGGTTTACACTGGATCATTGGATTATGTTTTAAACTTTTGGCTTGATCTTAGGGGTATGGAATTGATGTTCACACTTACATTCCATCTATTCCAGGATTTCATCTTTGTGGAATATCATGGTGGCCTCCCTACCATTCATTCTGAAGATAAGATATATTCTAACTTTATTAATAGCTATGTGTGTCTCTGACATTTGAAAACCATATGCTGGGGAGACTTCCAGCCAAGATGAAGGCGTAGGTAGACACACTCCTCACACAACCAAAAGAAGGACAACAAATTTAAAAATGAAAACAACCAGAACTGCCAGAAAATTGAACTGCATGGAAGTCCAACGACCAAGAAGTTAAATAAGAAACATTCATCCAGACTAGCAGGAGGTGCAGAGATGAGCAGCCACATGATGAGGACCCTCAGCAAGCTGGCAGCTGTAGGACAGGACAAGGCAGTGTCTGGAAAAGTGGGCATTCCCACATTTGCATGTGGATAAACTGGGAGGAACAACTGGGGAGTAAGACAGACCACACAACACAGGGTTCCAGAGCTGGGAAATAAAGCTTCAAACCTCTGATTGAAAAGACTTGTGAGGGTTGAGGTAGCAGAAGAAACTTCCAGCCTCACAGAAGAGTTTGTTGGAGATACCCACAGGGTCCTAAAACATACACTAACCCACCCACCCAATAATCAGCACCAGAAGGGCCCAATTTGCTTATGGGTAGGGGTGGAAGTGACTGAAAGGCAGCAGAGAGCCAAGCAAGTGGCGTTGTTCCCTCTCCAACCCCTCCCCAACACACAGTGTCACAAGGAGTGATGTGGGTTGCCCTGCCCTGGTGAACACCTAAGGCTCTGCCCCTTACTAACAGGTGCTCTCGGACAAAAAAAAAAAAAAAAAAAAAAAAAAAAAAAAAAAAAAAAAAAAAAAAAAAAAAAAAAAAAAAAAAAAAAAAAAAAAAAAAAAAAAAAAAAAAAAAAAAAAAAAAAAAAAAAAAAAAAAAAAAAAAAAAAAAAAAAAAAAAAAAAAAAAAAAAGGCCTAAGTGAAAGAACAGATCAAAGCTCCAGAAAAAAAAAATACAATTAAGCAACGAAGACATAGCCAACCTATCAGATGCTCAGTTCAAAACATTGGTAATCAGGATACTCACAGAATTGGCTGAGTATGGTCATAAAATACAGGAAAAATGAAGGTTATGAAAAGTGAAATAAAGGAAAATGCACATGGAAACAATAGTGATGGGAAGGAAACTGGGACTCAAATAAGGAGTTTGGACCAGAAGGAAGAAATAAACAGTCAACCAGAACAGAATGAAGGAACAAAAATTCAAAAAATGATGAGAGGCTTAGGAACCTCCAGGACAACTTTAAACATTCCAACATCCGAATCATAAGGGTGCCAGATGGAGAAGAGGAAGACCAAGAAATGGAAAACTTATTTGAAAACATAATGAAGAACTTCCCCAATCTGGAAAAGGGGAAATAGACTTCCAGGAAGTCCAGGAAGTTCAGAGAGTCCCAAAGAAGCTGGACCCAAGAAGCATACACCAAGCCACATCATAATTACATTAACCAAGATTAAAGATAAAGACAGAATCTTAAAAGCAACCAGAGAAAAGGAGACAGTTATCTACAAAGGAGTGTCCATAAGACTGTCAGCTGATTTCTCAAAAGAGCCCTTGCAGGGGCTGGAAAGAAGGATCTGGAAAGAAGTATTCCAAATCATGAAAGGCAAGTACCTACATCGAAGATTGCTCTATCCAGCAAAGCTGTCATTTAGAATGGAAGGGCAGATAAAGTGCTTCCCAGATAAGGTCAAGTTAAAGGAGTTCATCATCACCAAGCCCTTATTATATGAAATGTTAAAGGGACTTCTCTAAGATAGAAGATCAAAAACATGAACAGTAAAGTGACAACAAACTCACAATTATCAACAAACAAACCTAAAAAAAAAACTAAGCAAACAACTAGAACAGGAACAGAATCACAGAAATGGAGACCATGCGGAGGGTTATCAGCAGGAGATGGGGAGGGGGAGAAATGGGGAAATGTACAGGGAATAAGTAGCATTAATGGTAAGTAGAAAATAAACAGGGGGAGGTTAAGAATAGTATAGGAAATGTAGAAGCCAAGGAACTCATATGTACAATCCATGGACATGAACTAAAAGGGGGGAGGGAAGGTGCAGTGCAGAGGGAAAGGAAGAGAGGAAAATGACACAACTGTAATAGCATAATCAACAAAATATATTTTAAAAAAATAAAAAGAAAACTATATGCCATGTTGCCTGGTGTGGCTCAGGGGACTGAGTGCCCGCCTGCCAACCAAAGGGTTGCCGGTTCTATTCCCAGTCTCGGGCAGGTACGGGGGTTGCGGGCTGAGTCCCCAGTTGGGAGCATGTGAGAGGAAACCATACATCAATATTTCTCTCCCACTCTTTCTCCCTCACTTACCTTCTCTCTAAAAATAAATAAATAAAATATTTTTTAAAAAATGTTTAAACTATATGCCAATTTTTAAAATAACAACTGGGTTTCTACTACCATCCTTGCATACTAAATTCTACAAATTTGTTATGCGCTATACAAGTACTACCATACCATGCTCAAATTTTTAAAGAGTGCTCCCTTGACCCAGATTTTGCTATAGTTGTGGCCTTGATAATTCTGCAATTTTGCTACACTCCTTCTTGACCTTAACCTTTTTGGGGAGAGTCCCCATCAATGGGATCTCTCTATGACAGCCCCCTAAACAAACCCCAACTCATTGGATGACATAATTACTCTTAACTGTTCTAGTTCATCATAGGACCCTTGCATATCAATAGCTTAATTAAATGTTGTCCTTTAATTAACTAGACAGCAGTTTCATAGAAAGTGTTACCACTAGTACTAAGGCCACCATTTCATTCTGTCACTTAACCCTTTGTGTCCCCTTCATCTATAAAATTAAAGTCCTTGACCTCTTCCCTACTTAGACCACTTTAAGATATTTTAAAAAAGGAAAATAAAAACTGTTTTTAAAAGATTCTTTTTTATTTTTTAAATTATATTGTATTGATTATGCTATTATAGTTGTCCCATTTCTCCCCATCATTTCCCTCCACCCTGCACATCCCCTCCTACCGACATTCCCCCCTTTAGTTCATGTCCATGTGTCATAAGTTCTTTAGCTTCTACTTTTCCCACACTATTCTTGCCCTCCCCCTGTCTATTTTCTACCCAACATCTATGCTACTTATTCTCTGTAACTTTTCCCCCTCTCTCCTCCTCCCACTCCCCTGTTGCTAACCCTCCATGTGATCTCCATTTCTGTGTTTCTGTTCCTGTTCTAGCTCTTTGCTCAGTTTGCTTTTGTTTTAGGTGTGGTTATTAACATCTGTGAGTTTGCTGTCTTTTTACTGTCATATTTTTTATCTTCTTTTTCTTAGACAAGTCCCTTTAACATTCCATATAATAAGGGCTTGGTGATGATGAACTCCTTGGACTTGACCTTATCTGAGAAGCACTTTATCTTCCCTTCCATTCTAAATGACAGCTTTGCTGGATAGAGCAATCTTGGATGTAAGTCCTTGACTTTCATGACTTGGAATACTTCTTTCCAGACCCTTCCTGCCTGTAAGGTCTCTTTTGAGAAATCAGCTGACAGTCTGATGGGAATTCCTTTGTAGGTGACTGTCCCCTTATCCTTTGCTGCTTCTAGAATTCTCTCCTTCATTTTAATCTTGGTAATGTAATTATGATGTGTCTTGGTGTGTTCCTCCTTGGGTCTAACTTCTTTGGGACTCTCTGAGCTTCCTGGACTTCCTGGAAGTCTATTTGCTTTGCCAGATTGGGGAAGGTCTCCTTTATTTGTTCAAATAAGTTTTCCACTTGTTGCTCTTCCTCTTCCCCTCTGGTACCCCTATAATTTGGTTGTTGGAATGTTTAAAGATGTCCTGGAGGTTCCTAAGCCTTTCTTCATTTTTTTGAATTCTTGTTTCTTCATTCTTTTCTGTTTGGTTGTTTCTTTCTTCCTTCTGGTCCACTCCCTTGATTTGAGTCCCAGTTTTCCTCCCATCACTATTGGTTCCCTGTGTGTTTTTCTTCATTTCACTTATTGTAGCCTTCATTTGTTCATCTAATTTGCAACCAAAATCAACCAATTCTGTAAGCTTCCTAATTGCCAGTGCTTTGAACTGTGCATCTGATAGGTTGGCTATCTGAATTAGCCAACTAATTAGCTCTGGAGCTTTGATCTGTTCTCCCATTTGAGCCATTTTTGGTTTGGGTTTTCTGGGTTTTGGGGTTTTTGGGGGGGTGGGGGTCTGGTTGTGGCTGTTATGTAGCGAGGGGAGGAGCCTTAGGTGTTCACCAGGGCAGGGCAACCCAGTCGCTGGGTTGTGATGCTGAATGTGGGGGCGGGGTTTGAGAGGGAAAATGGTGCTCCGCTCTCTCTCAGATTCCAGTCCCTTCTGCTGCTTTCCCCAAGCAAATTGGGCCCTTCTGGCACTGATTTCCATGTGGGTGGGCTTGTGTACCTTCCAGGACCCTGTGGGTCTCTCTAACAAACTCTCCTGTGAGGCTGGGATTCCCTCCCAGCACCTCAACCCCCACAAGTGTTCTCAATCGGTGCTTTTTAGGATCTAGTTCCCAATGCTGGGGCCCTGCATTGCGTAGTCTGTCTTGCTGCCCATTTTTGCCTGGTTTATCTGCATGCGAACATGTGACCATGGTCAACCGCCTTGTGTGCCTCACTTGGTCAGCTCATTGCCTCCGCACGCTCAGTGACTGCCGCCTGTCCACCTGGGGTGTGCCAACCACTGCCTGTGTGCCCAGGACCACTAGCCACTGCTTTTTCCTGCCGTGACCCCTCTCTGCTGGTTGCTGACTCCACCCCTCTTACTGGTCTGGGTGAATCGTTGTCGGACTTCCGTACAATTCAATTTTTTATCTGTTCTGGTTGGGTTTTTTGGTTCTGTATTTTTGTTGTCCTTAATCTTGGTTGTGAGAAGAGGCACAGTATGGCCACCTATGCCTTCATCTTGGCCGGAAGTCTCTCTCTCTCTTATCTTTTTTAATTTTTAGACACGCAGAAAGGGACAGAGAAACAGAAGGAGAGAAACATCAGTGTGTGGTTGCCTCTCCCACACCCCGCACTGGGGACCTGGCCCACAACTCAGGCATGAACTCAGACTGGGAATTGAACCAGCAACACTTTGGCTCACAGGCCCATGCTCAATCCATTGAGCTAAACCAGCCAGGGCTAAAAGATTCTTTTTAATAATGCTCTATAAGTACAAATATTTAGTAAATGGTGACCTTGAAGTTAACACATAATTTGACCCCTACTAAACTGCCAAACAATGCCTGTGGACATGTCCAAGAAAAAAGCACTGAAAATTGGTTCAAATCCAGCCCTGTTACTCATTAACTGGCCAACTCACTTCACTTTAATTGCAGCTTCATTGTCAAAAGGAGGAATTACGATGGTCAGTACATGGAGGTAATACTTTTGTGAGAGTCTGAAGCTATTTTCAGAGATTGAAGTTACAACAAATTTGAAAATAGTAGATGAAATCAGCAAGGACCAGTGCTGCCCTGCCAGCATGGCTCAGTTCATGAGGCGTGGTCCCCCAGCCTGAAAGGTCACTGGTTCAGTTCCTGCTCGGACATTCCTGCCTGGGATGTGCATTCTGTCCCGAGTCAGGGCACACATGGAAGGCAGCCAGCTGATGTTTCTCCCTCACATCAATGTTTCTCTTCCTCTCTTCTCCATTCTCTCTAAAAAAAAATTTTTTTAATTAAAACTAAAAAAAAAGAATGATCAGCCCTGGCTGGTGTGGCTCAGTGGATTGATTGCCAACCTGTGAACCAAAGGGTCACCAGTTCAACTCCCAGTCAGGGCACATGCCTGGGTTGTGGGCTGGATCTCCAGTTGGGGGCATGCAAGAAGGAACCACACATTGATATTTCTCTCCCTCTCTTTCTCTCTCCTTTCCCCTCTCTCTAAAAATAAATAAATACAATCTTTAAAAAAAAAGAATGATCAGTCATAGGGAAGAATAAAATATCATATAAGTTCCTTAAAGATGAAGAAACTATCTTGCAGGTGTCATATCGGTGATGCGGCATGGTCTTTTGAGATGTAATGCATGTTTTAAACCAATGGGCAGTTCATGATTCCGTATCCCCAATAGCTAGGATACAAGGCCCAGAAAAACAAGGTATGGATATAGGACTGCCCCTCTCCTAGGACCCACTTAGAGAATTTGTGCTTCCTATCCCCACATATTTACATTCCACTGCAGCAAAGTTTGAGGTTTTTACTGTGGAGTTGCTTCTACCAGGGGACACAATGAGGGTTCTGCCAAACTTTATGCTGTGAGTGCCATCCACTTGTTTGAACTCCTGATACCAGACACTAAACAACAACAACAAAAAAAATTACTGCATTGGTAGGGTTAATTGGTCCTAATTATCATGGGAAGGTAGAGTTGCTACTATATAAAGAGGGACAATAAAACCATAGGGGTTTCAGTGGAGTGCCTTCTTGTCATTTCATCATGCCCAGTGATGACCACAAAGTGACAATTTCAGCAATCACAGTCTGACTAAGACACAGTACCCAGGGCCCCAGACATCAGAGGAACTGGGGTCTGGTTGACACTGCTGGGCAGCTTAGATCAAGGAAAGTGCTGCCCAGGGGTCAGGGATGTCACAATAATAAAGAAGAAAACCAATGCATATCTGTCATGACCCCTAGACAAAAGGCAAGCAGCAAGGCCCGTAAAAACTCCTAACTCTAGTGTCTTAACTACTTTTTGAATCATAACTACCCACAATTTTAAACAATCAGGAACAAGATGACCTAAGTTGAACATGGGCCACGAGAAAACATGCCTAATGCAAGGGATGGGCGTTGTACCCGCACTGCTGCCCAGCTCTTCTCTCTTGCCTCTTCTCCACGTAGAGGGGGATGCTTCACCCGAAGACCTGGGACTGCCCATCAGGGCTTTTGGGGAACTACGGCAGGTGGGCCCTAGTGTAGTCAGTGCCTCTGGAAGCAGCACTCAATGGTGACAAATAAGGAGTTGTGTGGATCAACATCCCAGCCTCTTCATCCTTCGATGGACATCACTCCCAGGGGTCTTCTACCCTCCACCTTAGAGCCCCCACCCTTCTGGTGTCTGTCAGGGTCACCTCCCTAAAAAACGACTGGCACGAAAACCCTCGTCAAAGATATGTTGCATCAAAGGTAAAACTAAGACAATGACATCAACCACTTTTTAATCCCCAATTTGTGAAAACTATCCCATTTTACTGCTATATCATAGGTATCCTTTCCAAACTTATTGGGATGTATTCCCCATCATTACAATATATAATCCATAAAGACAGGAATTTTGTTCACTACTGTATTCACAGCACTTAAATCAGTACGAAGCACATTAAGTGCTCAAGAAAATGGAGGGTATAACGTAGTGTATGATGTGTTGGCCCATCTTTCATTCCCAGATGAAGACTGTTTGCTCACTATGTACTCATCTTTTACTTTGGAATTAAATTCAATTTGATAATAGTCTAGGTAGCACTCACCTGCATTCATGAGTTAGATGGGCTCTCTTTATTTTGGCTGTCTGTGCTAAGCAGCTTCTAAAGTAATCCTCAATTATCCCTGCCCCTAGGTTCACCTTTATGTGCCAACCAGTCCCCCTGAGTATGGCTGGACAGACTGACTGAGATAAAATGAGCCAATAGAGTATTTCACATGGGTTAAGAAGCCATTTACAAAATTAGATTATAAAAAGGCAATGGCTTTTGTTTGGGGTATATTCCCTCACTCTTTCTCGGACCTCTTGCTCTTGGGCAAGCCAGCAGCCGTGTTGTCATGTGGTTCCAGAGAGAGGACCACATGGCAAGGGACCACTGACAACCCTGTGAATGAGTTCAGAAGACCTGCCCGAGCTGACAGCTTTGTCTGCGATCTTATGGGCTACCTGCAGCCAAAGTACCCAGTTAAGCCACACTCAGATTCCTGAGCCACAGAAACTGCGAGATAATGTTTGTTGGTTTTAGCCACTACATTTGGGGGGGAGGGGTTTGTTATGCTATAATATGTAACTGATATATTGCCCTCGTGACATTTCTATATTGTGGTTATTCAATTTCATACAATGTGGTGAGTAGCTATCTAGTTTACTCTGTCCTCTGAATTATCCTCATACAATAGAAATTATTTCTTGAAGCTTGTGCCTAAAATCTGGCTCACTCTAGCACCTTTTGAATGTGAAAGGACAGAACTCTGACTACTTGAATGTGTGTTATATTAGCCAGTTTTACTGACTTGTGTTTCCCTAAAAGTGTCCATTAAATTCAAATATTCAGCATTAGGAAGTTTAAAATACTCTGTAATTTTTAACTCTCCTCTGGTTGTTATTTCAATGGAAAAGAAATAAACCCAAATAGTAATAATCTTTTAGGTAGTAGAATAATGCATCACATTTACTATTATACTAATTTTATGAGTTTTCCAATTTGAAAATAAAAATATATTATTTAGGAATAGGAACAAAAGAAAATATACACATAGTATATAAGCACCTATGTACATACATGTATATATATGTATCTATATATATTTATTTTTACACAGAAAAATAGTTATTAGTGAGTTAGCAAAAGCATATTCAGTAGAAAGATGAGGGGAGATGTCAGAAACCTGTGAGGTAAGAAGTAAATGGAAAGACCTAGAAACAGAATATATACTGTTATTTTTCAGAAAAGAAAAAAGGGAAAAGGGAAGCTTATATAAAATACACTAAGGACAGGGAGGTAATTTTATGTTTTCTCTTTCAAGTGCAGGAACTGGAGGACGTTTACATACTCCAGGGAAAGAAACAATAAATTTGGAAAGACTGAAGCAATAAGAAGGAAAAAGAATAACAACTGAAGCTGCAAGGACGCCAACGCTGTCAACACTGCTCATCGCAGGGAAGGAAAGTAGGCAGTGGCACTTGACGATAAATTACTTTCTGAGTGTCTAGTCCCTTTCTGGAGAGCTACGTTCAACAAAACCCAATAATTTCTAGGTCTTATTTACTACTTCACTGTGAATGAATGCCTTGCCCCTTCTGCTGTGACAATTTGTATTGTGACAACTTGGTAACTATTTGATTTTTTCTCTTTGTTCTTTTTAAGAAAAGGCATGTTTCAAAGTGCCATATCTTTATTAACTGAGGCCCTAGCTTTCTGGAGATGAGCTACCTTTCAAGATTCACCTGGTGCCCACCAACCCCTGCCCGGGATGCACTGAACCTTCTTCTGACCCTTCCCTTCCCACATTGCTGGCCATGGGTCACACAATGTTCTTGGGCTTTGCTGGCAAGCTCCTGAGCTCACCTCCTGGCTCCAGATAATGTCTGCATGGAAAACAAATGTTTATAGAAAATGTCAAAGCATCACTAAACATTCTACCCTTAGGGTTCCCTAAGGGGTCTGTGATCATAAATTTCATTGCTCTGCAATGGCAACCGTACTTCCAAAGCTGTTCTTCAAGAAGGCAAGAACTCCAAGACACATGAGAAAAGTCAGTGAATTTTGGATTCATGATCAGAGATGCTAAAGATTCCAAACCAATCACATTTAAGTAAATGGAGTATTCATCAATAACCAGCTTATGCCCCAGTGACCCTGTGATTCCCCTGTGAGTTTTTGCAGTGCTGGGAGAGTCTTGTTTCAGGTACCACTTGTCCCAGCAACTTCACAGGAGAAAAAGCCTGAAGCCAGGCTTAAGGAGAGTGGTCCCCTCAGCTTGCAGGCCCCTCACAGGCCCTCCCCAGGGCCAATGTGGGGTTTGGGAGGTTTTCCCCTTCCAGGACTTCTGATAATGATACAGTAAGCCTCCACCAATCCCCCATCCCTGATTCTGCTCAAGATATTATTTTCAGAGGCTTTACCAGGGAAAAGCTGCATGTTCCACTCCTTGAAATGCTAAGGTAGAAAAACCACCTCTCAGAGGAAGCCTTGGCAGAAAGAAGCTTCCTTCACAATACTGAGAGGGTTACTTAACCTGGAATGAGACCATCGAAGAAGGTGTGAAAATCAAGTGAGATCATGAATGGCAAGGCACTTGGGCAGCTTCAAAAATTGGTATTCTTACTCATGCCTTCTTTAGGGATTCCCTAGGCTACATGTTCTTTCATGCTCATTTCCTTAATGTCTACGAGGTAATTCATTGCCTTGTGTCTTCCATATTATGTGGTTCTCAAAGTTCACCTAAGGCCTATACTTCCCTTTTCCCTTTATTTGTTCTCGCATTACATGTAGCTGTGATGTGTAAACAATTTGTGGCACTCGTACTTTAGATACAGAAATTAATTGTTTTTCTTCAGTATACACTACAGAGGGAGAATTTAAAAAAAGCTTTTCTACATAGCTCTACATAGGGAGCTTTTCTAAAAGCTCCCTAACCTGTGTATGCCTTTGAATATATTTCATCGCTCAAGTCTGCTAATGTACATTCCCCAATATACTAACATATTTGAAATGCTCTTATATCCAATGCTTGTCTTCCTATTATTGGGGAAATAAAGTGAATTCTTTTACTCTATAAATGTCACATTGCCCTTTGCAGGTCCTCCAAAGACCACAAAACAATGACTTTTCAATGAAATACCTTTGCTCTCTTCACCATGGCCTCCCCTTCTCTGTAAGTGCCATGCACCCCACTGTCATTGCCCACACCCTGTCAATATTTAACGAATGTGCTCACTTTGAATACCTGGTAGTCATGTTCATTGCATGGTGTCTCCTGATATGAAGGCTCACTGGAACACAGAGACATTCTTGCTACTGAAAGGATTGATAATCAGACAGCAACTCACCTCCTGAGTACTAAGTATATGAAGAAGTTCTCTTCATCCCAGCCACTGATTCTAAATCACTTATTCAACCATGAGGGTCTTGCTTTGCATCCTTGGAGTCCTTGCCTTCTTTTCCGCAGTACCTCCAGGTAAGACGCAACCCTTTCTGCCAGAGTTATGATAATATAAATGAAAGAGAATGCAGGGTCTTCCAAGTGTTTGATAATAAATTAGACAAGAGCAGATGGTGCTATACAAGGACGAGTGTGAGGGGAGGGCATTAGCCACTCACAGGAAGCAGAAGCTGATGCTGCCACATCTGTGAGGTGGTGCCTATCAGTGATTTAGGCCATTGTGAAATCTCACTTGAGATGGTGCTTGCTCCAAAGATGGTGGAATGTTGTTCACAGAACACACACACCAAAAAGGCAGAGGAATTGAAAAAATGGAAAGAGAGTGGTGACTACAAGAAGGGCCAGGGGTAAAGAGGAGGCCACTCCAGCATAATCTGTGGTTCACAGAACATTTGGGTCCCTTCTCTAGGTAAGGGGTAAAGACCTAAATGGAAATGACTTTGTGTTTGGGGACAGCCAAGATTCCACCTGAACACTTACCCAAATAACCAAGTACACAGGCATAGTCATTGAATAATCAAACCAACTTTCTCAGATTAATTTTAAAATCCACCAATACTATATAATAAATACATATTAATCTTTGGGCTTATAACAGGGATTTATATTATTGTCTGCTGACTTATTTATCTTTTCTGATGCATATAGTACCTTAGAGCACATTTTAATACTTGGAAATTCACAACATTCTTCATTATTCTTGGTTTTTTAATATTTTTACTGAGATAAAATACACCATAAAATTCACTCTTCTACAGCGTACCATTTGAGTGGTTTTCTGTATATTCATAAAGCTGTGCAACCAACGCCACTCTCTAATTCCGGAACACTTCATCATTCCAAACAGAAACTCTATATTCATTAGCAATCATTCCCCAGCCTGCCTTCCCCTCACCTCACACCCTGGCAACCACTAATCCACTTGCTTTCTGTCTCTATCAATGGACCTTTTCTGTAAATTTAATAATATCATACATCATGTGACTCTCTGTATCTGTTTTCTTCCACTTACCACCTTTTTCAAAGTTCACCCGTGTTGTACCAACAGATGAACAGCATTCCAGTAAACAACTACACTACCTTCTATTTATCCATTCCTCATTGATGGACATTTGCATTGTCTCTACTCTGGGACTGTTATGAACGATGCTGTGTGAACATTCATGTCCAAGTTTGGGTGTGGACCCCTTTCCAGTTCTCTTGGGTATATACCTGGCCACAGAACTGCTGTGTTACCCAGGTAACTCTATGGTGGCCTTTCTGAGCAGTTGCCAATGTTCCCCAGCTGCATGCTTCATTTTACAGTCCCACAGGCCCTGCATGGGGCTTCCAATTTCCCCACATACTCACCGACACTTGCAATTATCTGTCTTTTTTATTATAAGTCATCCCAGTTGGTGGAAAGAAATACCTCATTATAGTTTTAATTTGCATTTTACTTTGCAGTTAATTTACAGCATTCATGATGTTGAGCATCTTTTCACGTGTTTATTGGCCATTTGTATATCTTCTTTGTAGAAATATCTATTCAAGATTATTTATTCATTTTTAATTATGTTGCCTTTTATTATTGAGTTGTCAGTTTTTTACATATTCTGGACACTAGAACTTTATCGATTAATAGTTTGCAAATAATCTCTCCCATTCTATGGGTTGTTTCTTTTTAAAAAAAAACATTTCCTGGACATGCTTGCTGTAGCAGTGAGTATGATTTCAGTTTCTAGTTATAAACAACTCAGACTTAATTGACTTAAACAATAAATAAAATATGTTATTCTACATAACGAGAAGCCTAAAGGTTGAACGATTCTGAAATCAGCTCATGTATCACCTCATCCATCCCATCAGTGTCAGAAAAGGGCCAGACTTGTCCTCAACCAGCTCCTCTCAGGTCTGAAGAAGCTGCCATTGCTCTAGACATCATATCCAGAACCTCCAAGTTAAACCAGAGAAAAAGGAGGACATTTCCTCTTGTTTCAGCAAGGAACACTCTCCCAGAAGTTCACCTCAATGGGTTATATATACCCCCCAAAGTAATCACTGGAAAACAAATGGAGAACAATACTATTGGCTTTGACTAACAGATTTTTTTATGCCTAGGATATCTAGAAGAGTGGTAGACAACCAAACAGCCTTAGGACTCTGGCACCTAAACACATGGTGTATCTATACACTACTGTTAGTTTTGTCACATTGCTTTAAACTTTACATAAGTGAAACTGTGTAGTAATACTTTTGGGTCTAGCTTACTTCACTCCATGTTATCATATTTATGAAACTAAACTATGTTGCTATGTAAAACTATAGTTTATTAATTTTTATTTCTATATAATATTCCATCAGAGAAATATGCCAGATATATGAATGTATTTGTTCATTTTACCATTGATGAGCATTTAGGCTGTTCCCAGGTTTAGCCTGCTACAAAGACTATTACTGCTAAAAATTTCATTAAATGATTCTTGTTGCGTATGTGAATGCATAATTATTGTGTCTATATGCAAATGAAAGTGCTTGTCATAAGGCATGTGAAATAATGCCACTTTCCTAATAACTGAGCAAATTTACACTCTCTTCACCAGTATACAACAACTCTCAAAGGTCCACATCCCTACCAACAGTTTATATGACCAGGCTGTTAAGTTATAGACATTCAAACATTTGTATGGTAGTCGCTGAGTGTAGTTTGCATTTAAATGTAAACATTACTAACAAGATTGAGGATTGTTACATGACCATTTTAATATCAATTCTACAAGAACCTTTCAAGGACTGTGCCCATTATCCCACTGGTGTTTTGTTATTTTCTTAGTGATCAGCCGGGTTTCATTATAAATTCTGGATTGAAGTGTTTTATTGTTCCACAAATATTGTCTGTTTACAGTTTGCCTTTTCAACCTCTTTACCATGTCATTTTATAAACACACACTTGATGATAAATTATTTTCTGAGCATCTAGTCCCTTTCTGGAAAGCTACGTTCAATAAAGCCCAATAATTTCTAGGTCCAGTTTACTACCTCATTTTAAATCAATGCCTTGCTCCTTCTGCTGGGACAATTTGTACTTCAATAGCTTGATAACTATCTGATTTTTCTCACTGAGTTCTTTTAAGGCAAGGCATTTGTCAAAGTGCTATATCTTTCTTCACTGAGTCCCTAAGCTCTCTGGAGATAAGCTTACTTCAACATTCACGTGGTGCCCACCAACCCATGCCCAGAAGGCAATGAACTTTCTTCTGACCCTTCCTTTGATGACAGACAGAGACACATCTGGGAACCAAAGTGAGAGGTTATGGCTCATGAGATCTCGTGCAGATCTCAGAAACATCCTCAGTGAAGGACACAGGAAAATTGAAACCAAGGCTCAGTGCCCTCTGCCCCCTTCTCCTTGTCAATTGGTGATTTTTTTAATAAACCAAGAAAGTAAAGGGAACAAGAGATAATTTTGCTATCTTTCCAATGACTGTAAAGCTTCTACTTTCAGCTTGCTCTGCCTCCTCTTAATTCTCTGCTTTAAGGTAACCCTTAATCTTATATACTGAATTTTATCCCCACTCACTTTTTAAGAACTCCACTCTTGGCCCTGGCTGCTGTGGCTCAGTGGATTCAGTGCCGACCTGTGACCAAAGGGTCTCCAATTCAATTCCCAGTCAGTGCACATGCCAGGATTGCAGGCCAGGTCCAAACTGGAGGGCGCATGAGAGGCAACCACACAATGATGTTTCTCTCCCTCCCTTCCCCTCTCTAAAAATAAATAAATAAAATCTTTAAAAAAAAAACTGTCTTTAAAAAAAATTTACTCTTCAAATTAAACATTCTTTCTCCCATCATGACTCCTCACCCCTAAATGGATGTTCCCTTTGAGACACAGATGTGCTGTAACAGTTCTCGTTAAAAACCCTTCTGCTTTTCCACTACTGCCTCATCTATCTACTCTCTTATAGAAGAAATAGTCACTCGTCTTTATTCAATATCTCCACTTTTCTCTACTGCAATGCTCTTTGTTATTTTTCCTGAGCAAGTTCTTCATTGTTGCTGTTTTCATTTATTATGAAACACTTTCAGGATTAAAATATACAGATAAGCAACATAGTACCATATAATGTTTTCTCTTTTCAAAGCCAGAACCACGTTTATTAATGACAGATGTGCTTCAGCACACTACACCTGCAGAATGAAGTGCAACCCCGACGAATATGCGATTAGATACTGCACTGACTGGAGCATCTGCTGCAGAACGAAGAAAATTGAGGTTAAGAAAAAGAGGAAGAGGTGAAAAACCAACGCCATCTTCTTCAGACTCCAAGAAAAGAAACTAAGAATGAATGAGATCACCTTGTCCAATAAAAATAGTGACTGTGATGGGTAATGGAAATTTATGATAATTATGTGGAGATGGTCAGGTTGAAGTAAATATAAATTTTATGAAAGCTTACTCTATTTTCGTCTGTGCCCTGGTTCATTAATTTCCTCAGCTGACACCCACAACTGCATGGTGGTTTCATCAATGGTACTATATCCCAGCCCCACCACTTACTAACTTTATAACCTTGGGCAAATTCTTCAGTCTTTCTCTACCTCAGTTTCCTTATTTATGAAGTGGGATAATATTGTGGTGTTATCATAATTGTATGCATTGATATATATACATTTTTTAAAGATTTTATGTATTTACTATTAGAGAGAGGGTAAGGGAGAAGGAAAGAGAGAAAGAAAAACATCGATGTGAGAGAGAACCATCAATCGGTTGCCTCCCATATGCCCCCAACAGGGGACTGGCCACAACTCAGGCACGTGACCTGACTGGGAATCGAACTGGTGACCTTTTTGTGTGTGGGACAATACCTAACCCACTGAGTCACACTAGTCAGGGCTAGACATAAGTTTCTGATCAGTACTTGATCTCAGTATAAGCTCTATATATGTTAGTTATAATTTCATGGACCAGAGAATGTGATCTGCCTTACAGCATTTTGGAATTTATTAAATCATTCTTTGGGATCTAAGGTAAAATTGTTATTTGCTCAAATTTCCTGTGATTTTGAAAATAAGGTATATTTTCTGTGATAATGTAATCTTATAGAAACACAACATATTTATGCAACACAATCATATTTTGGTAATCTAGGACTGGAGCCCTGGTAGCAAGGAGTAAGAGGAAAGAAGAGAGTCAGATGGATTTCAGAAGGAGAAGTGACAGAATTTAATGGCCACATAATATAATGAAAACAAGGTATAAAAGGTGATCTTGAGATTTCAAAGCTAGCAAAGAGATGGTTAACAGTATAACTCACTAAACTAGCGTCCAGAGAGAAAGTAGGTTGGAAGTATAGGGAAAGTCAATAAAGAGGTGTTTTGGCATAAAGGGATATGAATATCAGGTCAGTGGGA
>PVKU01015685.1:0-17366 GCA_004027475.1 Anoura caudifer | reverse complement strand
CTGGGTCTTGTCGGTACCAGTACATGTAGTAATGATTCATATTCTGAGAACATTCCAGAGTGATGCTGTGTCCTGTCTTTGCTATCTTATTCCTTGGGGTCTGGGTAACACCAGCATCCATGGATCCTGGGGGGAAACCACACAGGAACTGGAGACAGAGCCAAAGAAGTGTCCTCTTGCTGCAGTCTCAAGGGAGAAGTGCCAGCCAGGACCCAGGAGATTGAAGGCAGGGGTTGCCCACCTTTTTCCCAAACTCACCTGTTCCCAGGAGACAAAAGGCCACACAGCAGAGGAGCAGGGAGCCCATGGCAGGGATGGGCAGGACAGAGGTGTTTCCAGCTTTGAGTGTTGGGGAGAAGCAGGGCAGAGAAATAGAAAATTGTAAGGATTCGGTGAGTGATGTCATGGGCCCTCAGGACTTCCTAGGCCTCAGAGGAAGGTACAGGCACACCTCCTGTCCCCCCCCAAAAGTCCAACCTTCTTACCCCTTTATTGCTCAGGCAGGTGGCACTAGGGTTTACTTACCCTACGTCCTGTGTCAGTGAAGACTGCAACTCTTATTCCTTCTCTTCCCCTGCTGCGTCTTCCTTGCGGTCTGTTCTCGGAGGCCAGCCTCTCCCTCTCTTTCCCAGGCTGACTGTGTCGGTTGTCTGGGGAAGCTTCATTCTCCCAGATGAAGAGGCTATCACTGCAATTCACAGTCTCTTCAAATAAGGGAATCTAGTCTCATTGGAGGGTTGTGACACTAACATTTCTCTTCTTTCTGCATTTGTTCATATGTTTTCTAGCTCAGATCAGGGTGACCTATGCAATTTGAATATAGTCACCATAAAGCTTGCAGGTCTTTCTTGTTTTCTGTTTTCTTCTTTCTTTTTTAAAAGATGTTATTTATTTATTTTTAGAGAGAGGAAGGGAGGGAGAAAGAGAGGAGAGAAACATCAATTTGGTTGCCTCTTATGTGCCACTACTAGGGACCTGGCCTGCAACCCAGGCATGTGCCCTGACTGGGAATAGAACTGGTGACCCTTTGGTTCTCAGGTAGGTGCTCAAACCACTGAGCAACACCATTCAGGGCCTGGTCTTTTCTTTTCTTTTCTTTTCTTTTCTTTTCTTTTCTTTTCTTTTCTTTTCTTTTCTTTCCTTTCCTTTTCTTTTCTTTTCTTTTCTTTTCTTTTCTTTTCTTTTCTTTTCTTTTTCTTTCCTTCCTCCTTTCTTCCTTTTTCTCCCTCTGTCTTTCTCTCCTTCCTTCCTTCCTTCCTTCCTTCCTTCCTTCCTTCCTTCCTTCCTTCCCTTTCCTTTCTTTGTTAAAAAGGCAGTACTACTAACTTTGTTCCCAGTTGCCACACTGTTTTCTAATGGCTGCTCCCACTCTGGTCAGCGTTTCCTGCATGAAGATTACTACTAAAAATATCAGCTCCTTGCATGAAGGTATTTACTTAAGCTGTGTATGTATTTCAAAGAAATACTTATCACCTTCACTCATATTTTGAGTTAACTGAAAATAGTGGGATAAAGAGGTAATTTTAGCATAACATCAATTATTCCTGATATTAGAAGGAAAGGGTTCGATATTCCAACCCAACAGCTTAAAAACATAGCACAGCTACAACGATGGTGTGAAACCCTGTGTATGTAGTGAACCAACAGTCATGATAGGAAAAGTTTTCTTTTTATATTTTCCTTTTGATTGTAAAAGTTTTTAATACATGCAAATTAGATATATTAGTATAATAGCCCCCTGTCCCACCTTGGATAAGTACCAACTCTGGCCTCTCTTGTTTCTTCTCCTTTGTTGTTCACATAGCTGTTGCTTTACTTAGGAGTACCCCAGCATGTTTTACACCTACTGTGTACGCTCTATATGACTTACACCAATGTTCTCTCCCTTTTAATCTCTCATTCTGGGTAGAGTGCGCCATTAGTAATGCCAAGAGAAATGTGGACTTATTCCCATAACTTGCTTATTCAGAGTCTCAGTTAATACACACAGGATAATTATAACGAATATTATAATTTTGGGTTTGTCCTTAACAGGAAAAATATCATTACCCTAATTTGCACGTGTTAAAGTCAACACGCTGTTTTGCTGCCCCCTGCTGGAGACAGTGATCTGAGCGGAAGAGAGATGTGGGAGCTGAACTATGGCTGTGCTTCAGGGTCGCATCGGTTGAGAGAACAAAGACTCAGGTCCAGTGGGTTCCTGCAGAAGTTTGTAGATGCAGGGCAAGGAGAGGAGAAGCAGAATTTGCTCTGGGAGCAGATCTAGGCCAGAGCAGGCGAGCGAGACTATTATCAGAAAAATGGATGGAGGAGACACAAAGCCGAATGGTGATGGAACTGAATGAAGAGGGCCCTCGGTGCATGGGTCAAAAGCTCGCCCTACTCCGGGAGAATGTGACTCGCGCTGCTGTCAGTCTGGTTTATGGGCCCACTTCCTCCTCCCATTTGTGAATTATTGGTCTGTGTAACAAATACCCTCTGGCACTAAGTGTGCCAAATTCGAAGTGACTTTTTACTACTGGTTGGCTTTCTGTGTCATAAGAAATATTCGCCTACCTTCAATTCACAACGATGTTTCCCTGTATTTTCCCCTACAGGATTTGTAGTTTTTGCTTTTACACTTAGCTCTAAGAGTCATGTCATATTGATAAGGTATGACATACCAGTAACGTTTAGTTCTTTCCATATGATTATCCAGTTGTTCCAACATTTGTTGAGAATTGCTTTCTTCTTCTTCTTCTATTTATCTTTAGCGGGGAAGGAAGGAGAAAGGGAGAGCAACATCAATGTGTGGTTGTCTCTCGTGCGCCCCCTGCGGGGGGCTGGCCTGCAACCCAGGCATGCGCCCTAACTGGGAATCGAACAGCGCTCCTTTGGTTCACAGGCCCACGCTCAATCCACTGAGCCACACCAGCCAGGGCGACAAAACTGCTATCTTAATGCATTAAAATTTTTAACCCATAAACCTGATATATCTTTCCATATTAATTTCTTTTATTTCCTTTGTCATTGTTTGTAGTTTTACACTGGACATCTTTTGCTAAATTTATTTCTCTTATTGATACCATTGTATATGATATTTTTTTCCCTGAAAGTTAATATTTTGGTTGTTTGCAACTCGTCCAAAAACACTTGCTTTTTTCTACTGACCTTGTATCCTGTGATCTTGCTAAATTCATTCATTATTTCTACTTGTGGTTCATTGATTCCTTAAGGTTTTCCATATAAACAACCATGTAATCTAAGAATAATGATCATTTTACTTCTTTCTTTACAGTATTTGGGACTTTTATACCATGTTTTTGGCCTATCACACTGGTTAAGACCCCCAATATAATACTGAAGAAAATATTGTAATGTGAGAGAAAACATCATGCTTTATTCCCAATTGTAGGAGGAAAGTGCTCAATATTCACCATTAAGTAGGATATCAGTTGTACATTTTTCATTGCTACCCTCCATCGGATTGACAAACTGCTTTTTTTTTTGTTCTCACACTTTAATGTATATCAGAATCACTGGAAGAGCTTGTTAAAACATAGACTGCTTTATCTCAATATTAGATAGAGTTTTTGATTCAGTAGGTTTGGGGTCGAGCTCAGGAATTGCATTTCCCCATCTGACTGATTTCACTTAACATGATACCTCCTGGGTCTACCCACATTGTCAAAAATGGTAAGATTTCATTCTTTTTTGTGGCAGAGTAATATTCCATTATATATATACATATATATATAATGCCACCTTTTCTTTTTTTAAATTTATTTTAATTGTTGTTCTTGTACAGTTTTCTGTTTTTTTTTACTCCCATCCCAGCCCACCGCCCCAGCCCTCCCCACCTCCCTCCCATTTCCACCCACCCCCCTAGTTTTTATCCATGTGTCCTTTGTACTTATTCCTGTAAACCCTTCCCCTTTTCCCCTGAGCCAGGAAGTAAAAGACAAATACCATGTGATCTCACCTTTAACAGGAACCTAACCAACAAAACAAACAAACAAGCAAAATATAACCAAAGACACTGAAATTGAGAACAGGCTGACAATCACCAGAGGGGAGAGGGGAGGGAAGATCAGAGGACAAACTGCTTTTCTATTAGCAGTTCACTGAGAGTGTTGATATTAAATGTGTACTGGATTTTGTCAAAAGTTTTCTCAGCATCTGTTGAAAAAGTTGAGTAATTATTCTTCATCATTCTGCTAAAATGATGAAATACATTGATTTTTGAAAGCGAACCCATTGTTTGACCTGCAATAAACCTACTGGTTATGATGTACGATCACTACATATGTACACACACATTCAAATTTGATTTGCTCATGTATTGGGAAGGGTTTTTTCATCTATGATCACACAGGATATTTTTCTGTAATATTTTTGTCAGATGTTGACATCAAGGTTTTGCTGGCTTCACATCATGAGCTGTGAAGTATTCCCTTATCTTTATGGTCTAATGAAATGTTTATGTAAAGTTGGCTTTTTTTCCTTAAATGTTTGACAAATTCAGCAGGAAAGGAATCTGAGTTTGCAGTTTTCTCTGAGGGGGTGTGTTTGATGAATAATTCCATTTCCTTTGCAGAGAATGTTTACATTTCTAATGTTATCGTAAATGAGTTGGTAGGTTGTGTTTTTCAAATAATTTTATTTCATTTATTGGCACTACTTATATTTGATATTCTGACATCATTTTAGTGTCTGTTGTGCCTATAAATACTATATATATCCATTTCTATCACTGATATGTCTTTTCCCTTTTGTTCTTAATTGCTATGGATTAATCGCTTTTATGAGTTGATCAAATTATGACCATGTTCTCTTCTAAATCCTTGAACATATTGTCATAATAGCTACTTAAAAGTCTTGTCTGAAATTTTCAACATCTGTATTATTTCAGGGATGGATTTTATTGTCAATTTTTCCCTACCTGTAGGTCATATTTTTCCATTGCTTCCCATGTCTAATACCTTTTCATTGCATGATTGAAATTATGGATGCTACTACCTCGTTGGAAGTCTAGTTTGGCTTTTATTTTTCATGCCTTTATTTAGAGAGTGTCAAAATATTTGTCCTTAAAAGGCAGTTAACTTATTGGCAGATCAGCTGGATTCCCTTGGAGGCCTCGTTAGGGCAGTTCTGGGGGGCCCAACTGTGAAAGCTTTGGGGGAGCCCCTCTCCTGAGGGTGTGACCAAGGTGTTCAGTGAGGTCTGTCCACTCAGGCTGGTCAGAATTTAAAAGTCCCCAGTGAGTAGAACAGAAGAACAAAATAATTGCTTTTTTTTCCCTTTCTCTCTCATTCTTGATTTTTTAAAATAATTTTTATTTATTTTATCTTTAGAGGGGAAGGAATGGAGAGAGGGAGAGAAATATCAATGTGTGGTTGCCTCTCGTGTGTCCCCTGCTGGGAACAGGCCTGCAACCCAGGCATCTAACCTGACTGGGAATTGAACCGAGATCCTTTGGTTCAAAGGCCCACACTCAATCCACTGAGCTACACCAGCCAGGCTTCATTCTTGATTTTATCTATTTTTTTAAATTGTCATCTGAATCTTTGTGGTAAACACTAACAGTGATGTGTTCTGGGAGAAGGTGAGGGTGGAAGAGAAAGATCAGAACCTCTTTATATGGCTAGAACTGGTAACGGTCTAGAATACTGGTTAATGCCGTGCAGAGAGGGTGTCTTACCCACTTTTATGTGGCATTTGGGACTCACAGCAATTCTGAAGAGCCCTCTAGTGGTGTTGTGATACATAGAGTAGCATACACATAGGGCATTTCAGCGTCTCAGCAGCCCTGATGCTGGGCATGTAATCCTGCCATCCTGGGTACATAAAGCCATCTGTACAAGCATTTTCAACGCTGGCTGGAAACTGGAGGAAAATTGGGTGTTGTCCCTGGAGGAGGGCAAATGGACATTGTGTATCATTTAGAAGCAACAAACTAGATGTTCATACAGAAAAATAATGAAGTGTTTCTCTCACATGGAGCTGAGTGGAAAATACAAGAGAAAACTGCACACACAATAAAGTCGGATTTACGTGAGTTTAAATACTCACATACGAGACAAGAGGTGCGTACTCCATATACGGCTGGGTCGTGACCAGCCTGCTGTTGGTCCTGGGACTTTAAACCCAGGTTTGGAAAGAACTGGGCTGCTCTTTATCAGTGTGGTAGGATGGTGACAGCTGAATTGGTGACTTTTAGTGACCATCTTATCCTTGTCATCAAGTCTGGGGCAGGGGAAGCAAGACAGACGACAGGGAAAGAAAGGAGGAAGCAGACAGAATAAGAGGAGAAACGAGAGCTGGAGGGACAGCCATTCCAGGCTCTGGCCCAACTGTTTCTGTTTTGCTTTTTCCCAGAATTGTCTGTTCATCATTCTCTGACTGCTGCTCAACACGCATTAGCCTGGTGTGAAATTCCACCGCGGCTGAAGCTAACTCCAGTTGACTTCTGCTACAGCCCAGTGCGCCAGCTGCTTCCTGAGCTGTGTCCAGGATGCGTTTGTGCACTTCGAGGAGCTGACATCGCAGCACTGTGGACTGGCTGCTGGCGCAGAAATACAGAGCCGAGTCGCCCGGTTCAGAGGTCTTGATCTCCAGGCTGCACGGTGAGGTTTTGGGGCAATTCGCTGAGAATCGCTCTTTGAACAACTCAATTTGATCAATAACATCTTCGTTCTGAAAGGAAATCAAAAACTTAAACTCTTTTGGGGGGATCTGTTGATACCAGTAAACAACAGGGTGTCCTTTTTGGGGGGTGCAAGCCATCCTTGTTTTCTGGCCTTTGCCTTTGACCAGATGTCCTGGAGTCTGAGTGACCTGGGCATCACCAGAGCCTGTAACAGAGGGAAAAGGAGCTCAGAAAGCTCAGGAGGGACCTTGGCAAGGGGGTTGGCCAACCCAGAACAGGATTTTTCTTCCGTGGTGAAGACTCACCTGCTCGCAGAAGACAAAGGGCTACACAGCAGAGGAGCCTGCAGCCCATGGTGGCACTGAAGTGGCAAAAGAAGGAGGCTTTTTACGCCCATCTGCAAGCTTCTTGTGACGTGATCATCTTGGGGAATCGTAACCGTCATGTCACTGGTTCGTGGTCCGGGGCGAAGAGGCCTTCTGGTATCAGCAGGAGGGCTTTTATTCTAGCTCAGCAAATATAACTAGTTTATATTTTATTCATTTTAAAACTATTCATTTAAAACATTCTGTGTGTGTATCTACCAACAGAAACAATAGATCTACATTTGAGAGACTTTGACAATAAATATAAAATCAAGCAGCATATATCACTGGCAAAGATGATCGTTGTACATACCCCAGTGATATTCTTTCCAGATCTTTCCTTCTCTAGATAGATAGGTAGGTAAACAGATACAAAATATATTATTAGCAGTTTCTGAAAAAATGTTTTCTGTCATTGATGTGAATTGAACATCAGCCTCTAACTCAGAACTGGGCACTGCTTTTGATGATTAATTATCTAATTATCTTTTAATATCATGCGGATTCCTGCTGTTATTGTTGTTTGTATGATTTGGAAACTAGCCACTCCTTCGTGGAATATTTAACCTTCTTGATATTTCAGGTGTACTTTAGCTTGTTTATTTATTAGTGTTTGTTTTAAATTGCTTCTCTTTCCCCCCTGATTTTTCTCTCAATCATCCTTTATTTCAAATAATGCACTTGCTTATTTATGACCTATTTTTGCTTACTTTCTTCTTCCTCTTCCCCTCCCCATTCCAAGTAACATCAACATCTTGATGAATGAATCTTTCCATGAATTTCTCTCTATTCCTCCAGTTTGTTCGATGAGGTTGTTTTCTCCCCATTAAAATATTGGTATTGAATATGTACACAAGCACTTCATAGCATACCAACACGGTGAGCACTTGAACAAATCACCTCGTGTAGGAAATAGCATCTGGCCAGAGTCTTTGAAATCGCTTGTTTCTTTCTCCAGTCCTCATCCCCGGCTCTCTGACTCTGCTGTCGATGTGTCTTTACTTCTGATTTATGTTTTGATACATAACAATGCAGAGAGTTCAGGGAAGGATACCTAGCAGAGGGACATATTTGAAAGTGAAAGCAGGGGCTGTAGTTTGCGCACAGGCGGACGGTGGCCACGCCCCACTGTGGCGCAGCTCCCGAACACAGGTACAGGCCCGTCTGGTTGGCCTGGGCCAAGCGCACAGTGAGTGGAAACAGCCCCTGCTGCTCTCGAGACACGCCGGAGCCTTCACTTATGTCTCCTTGCTGCACATATTTCTCCACCGTTGAGTAATAAGTCAGCCTCAGACCTTGCGCTGGGTCCTGCCGGTACCAGGACATGGCGTTGTACCTCAGGTTCTGTTTACACTCCAGGGTCACATCCCGGCCGGCCCCAAGAGGTGGAATGGGGGCAGGTAGATATCAGCACCCATGGGTCCTGTGGGGTAAGGGTGCAAAGGCTGGGGACAATGCCCAGAGGGGAGCCCGGCACCATTGTAAAAGGGAGGTGCTGGAGAGGGTCTGCACTCCCAGGACAGGAATGACTGATGAGGCGTTGGACTCACCTGCTCCCAGGAGACAAAGGGCCACGGAGCAGAGAACCCAGCGGCCCACGGCGGGGACGGGGTCTGCCGAAGCTCAGACATAGACTCCGACAGAGGCACAGGGGAGAGGCTGGGCGGGCTCTAGGGCTCCCCCGCTGCATACGCAGAATCTGTCATTGCTGTAAAATGACTGTCGTGTAGATGGAGAGACGAAGGTTCAGAGAGATGAAGTCCCCTCCCTTCTGCCCGCAGAGTTCTTTATGTCCGTTCCACAGGGACAAGCGCCCATATGGCGAGAAGACTGAACCCCCACTTCCCGGTCAGAGCCACACTCGGAAGAATGCCACGGGCCCGCGCACTGGCTGTGATGAGAACTAGGAAGGGAAGTGTGTACAACCGGCGGAGTCCATTGCCCATCACCTGCTGTTTCCCGCCAACGCTGCTAAGTAGGGAGGCTCCAAGTAGAGGAGGTTCAGACGGTCTGTTGTAAAATGAGGCCGATTCTTTCCAACCTCAGTGTTTATTACAACTGGTGCAGTGGAGATGGAGTAGGGGCTGCTCCAGTAACTTCAGCAACAGTAAAGGGTCCTGAAGCTCACGGACCCCTGGTGGTGGTGGATTGGAGCAGGGATTTGGGGAGCCACCGGGGTTTGAGTCCTGGTGCTGCCAGGTAGCACCCATGTCACCTTGGGGAAGTCTCTTCATCGCCATTTGCCTTGATTTTCCCATCTGTGCAATGGGTATATATCTGCTTCAAAAAATACATCAATGTTGTGAACCTTACACAAATAAGAAATTTAGAACAGTTCTTAACACAGAGTAAGCACCAGATTCACGTTTGCCCTTATGATTTTCTGGGCCTTGTATTCTGATGCACAGGATGTAGGAAGTTCACACTACGTCAAAGGAAATTAGACATTTACTGACACTGGATTGCACCAGCACAGGAGTGTCCAGCATCGAGTTGAAATGTGTATGAGTGTGAATTCATTATTGTGGTAGATAAATCACATGTCCTTAGGTCTGAGATGAACTGTGATGAAAGACATTTTCATGATGAAACTTGTGGTTGGAATCTGTTGGCTTAGAAACTGTCGAATTGTTGCTGTCCCTTCCTGGAAGGGGGTGGGGGAGAGAGAGGGAGGAGATGATGCAATGATTTACACTGAGGACCATTAGCAGGTACAGCAGTGTGGGCGGAACTCGGAGAAAATGCTTTCCAACAAGAAAAAGCCTTTCCCACTGGTCAAGGCCTCATATTTTTGGTCCCGCTGCAAAGCTGAGGGCCTCACGCCTACTCCAGGGGCTTGTAACTTTGTTGGGGCCATGAGTGCCTCTGGCAACCTGGTAAATCCTAAGAGCCCCTTCTCAGAATAATACTTTATTCCATAAAGTAGGATACAGCATATTACAAAGGAAACCAATTAGTATTGTACAATGTCATTATTACAATATTTTAATATGTGTTTGTCTTTAAAATTTGTTAAATAAAACATATCCTGGTGAGTTTGAAAACTGCCATGATTTCAAAGCAGTGGTAAGAGTGAATGATATTTCCTCTGGGTACTGTGACCAGAAGGTACCTACGACTTTCACATCAACTGTATTGTATGCGAAGATCTCCGACCCTGTTATTGTCTCGGTCACAGGTGCTGAACTTTCTGGGGAGAGGGACGTATTCTGTATCTTGATTGCCATGCTGGTTACATGGCTGTAAAAGTTTGCCAAAATATATTGAAATATATATGTAAAATGGGTGCATTTTATTGCATGTATGTTATGTTGGTTTTAAAAGTTCCATGAAAAAAATGAATGAATGAGTAAATGAAATGAATGAATAAATAAAGGCTGCGTGACTGTACCATTCTGAGGGAAGGAGCTGCTGAGTTTCCACCAACTGAGAACATCATGAATCTCTTTTTTTTTTTTTTAAAGACTTTATTTATTTTAGAGAGAGGGGAAATGGGGGAGAAAGAGAGGAAGAGAAATGTGTGGTTGCCTCTCCTGCACCCTATAACCGGAGACCTGGCCCACAACCCACGCATGTGCCCTGACTGGGAATCGAACCAGCAACCCTTTGGTTTGCAGGCCGGCACTCAATCCACTGAGCCACACCAGCCAGGGCTCATGAATCCCTTAAGGTGGCTCTAGGTCTGGTTCCATGGAATGTGCTGGGCAGGTGAGCAGGGTCCAAACAAGAGACCACTGACCTGCCGTTTTCCTTACTCCTGAAGGCACAGCTTTGCAGGGTGAAGACCACAGAATTGCCTATTTTTATAAAGATTGTTGGAAATCCATCATACTCATGAAAGAAAAAAAAAAAGTTTCTTGGGTCTTTCCTTTGCAGGATACCCTGGAAACTGGGGACTCCGAGCCCCCGTTACAGAGTCCTTCTCCTTCCCAGGGTTCTGTCCTCTCCGCTGTGTGAGACATCCCTTCCTGCTCACCTAGAGTTGCCACGGAGGAGTTTTTCCTCCTGGCGTCTGCCCTTTCAAGTTGGGTGTCTGGCCGCTCCCACCACCTACTGTGCGTACCACTGGTTTCCTGCGTGGGGTGTGTGGCGAGTTTATGTGCTGAGAGGAGCTGGCATTGAAGCACTGTGTACTGGCTGCTGGCACAGAAAAACTGAGCCGAGTCCCCTGGCCCAGTGGGCTGGATTTCCAGGCTGCAGGGTGAGTTTCCGGGACATTGAAATGAAAATCGCTCCTTGACCGCTTCTGCTTCCTGAACGATTTGGTCGTTCTGTAAGTAAACCAAAAACGTGAGCTCTCCCTCCAGCTTCCGATGATACCAATAAACGTAGCTATGTCCTTTTTTGGGGACACACTCCATCCTCGCTTTCTGTTCTTTTCCTTTGACCAGATGTCTGGGACTCTGGGTGACCTCGTCGTCCACGGAGCCTGTGGAGGAAGAGACAGAAAGTGGAGAAAAAGCCTGGGAGGCAGCCCGGCATTGCAGGCCCAGGAGAAACTCTGGCACCGGAATCCGTGAGGTCACGGCGGGAACCCACCTGCTCCCCAGACACAGAGGGCCACACAGCAGAGAAGTTTTAGGCACATGGTTGGCTCAGGAAAAGAGCAGTGGCAGGTGGCCATCCCTCATCAGCAACCTCCTCGTGACAGGGTCGCTTTGGACAGAGTCCCCAGGTACACCAGGCTGCAACATTTCAGAGGAAGTGGGGGAGGCAAGGGGAGCTGGTGTGAAGTCACTGGTGTGCATTTCAAGCTGCTTTTACTGTCTTTTTCCCTGCCTCTGCTCTTTCACCATTTTTGTTATAAAATCCCTTACACATCACTTATCTCTTTGCTTGTCTAGCCTGTCCATTAGCCTCCCCCCTCCTCCCTCCCACGTCCGACGACAAATGATACAGCTTGGGCGCTGTCAGTCACAGCCTTTACTGTATGTATAAAGCCGTGTAGCAGCTTCTTACATTAAAAAATTAAATGCTGAGCCCTGGTAGGGTGGTTCAGTTGGTTGGAATGTCATCCTGTGCACCAAGAGGTTGAGGGTTTGATTCCCAGTCAGCACACGTACCTAGGTTGCAGGTTCAATCTCTGGCCGGGGAGCGTGCAGGAGGCAACCGCTCAGTATTTCTTTCTCTCCTTTCCTCCCTCTCTCTAAAATCAGTGCGCATATCCTTGGTGAGGATTAAAAAGTTAAATGTCGAATATGCAAAGCAATATTTATGACAAACATGCAATGCATCTAGGGAAACAACAAAATGAATACTCTTTCCTGAACCAATCAGTGTAGGAACTAGATTACCCCTGAGAATGTTTAAGCCTCTGTGTCCTTTTTTAAGATTTCATTGTTCTTCCATCACCACATCCGGGTAACCATAACTCTGAAGTTTATATTTTAATTCACTTGTTTTTCATTATAGCCTTTAGCATTCATGTAAAAGCCTGTAAATTACGTATTATTTAATGTGGTATGTCTTTGAAAAGTGTCTAAGGGGGAATCATTCTGTTCAATTTTGTTAATGACATGGTCATTTTTCATTCAACCCTGTGTGAAATTGAAATGTTGATGCATATAATTTTAGATAATTAATTTTTACTAATGTATAGCATTCCACCGTATTTATTCACTAGAATTTATCACCCACTCTTGAATGGGTGTACACTGCTTGTTTGTTTTTCTCTAGGTGTTTACACTACTACAAACAGGACTGCATTTTCGTGCATCCCTCTGCGCACGTGAATGCAGGCTTTTCCCATCCCAGGAATATAAGGACTGCCTTAGGGTCCCATTGTCACCTTTGCATGATGTGACAGAATGCTTTCCAAATTAATCAAGCCAAACAACTAGTCCCATCAACAGTTCGTGAGTGTTTTCACATGCTCCACATTTAAGACTCAATTGGTGTTTAACATATTGTTTATTTTTTCTAGTCTATTAGGTCAAAACCGTTTCTCACTGCAGTTTTAGTCTGCAGCTTTCTGACAACTAAGGAGGCCGAGTGCATTTTTAATATTTATAAGGCACCAGTGTTTCCTGTAAACTGCCCTTTGCCCAGATTTCCTTTGGGCTGATTAGCTTTTATTCGTTTGTAACAGTTCTTGGTAGCTTCTGGATGACCAGCCTGTGTCAAACCTGGTCACACATGTGGCTCCTGTGGTTCCAGCCTGGGGCTTGCGCTTCGCTCTCTCCGGGATGGTTTGCTGTTGTGGTTGCTGTCGAATTTCTTAATTGGGCAGAGCTTTCATTTGGGGGGAGGGCTGCACTTTTTAATTCTTTAGGAAATGCTCCCTTTGCTCAAGTCCATAAAGATACACTCCCATATTATTGACCCAGACAGTGAACATTTAGAATTTTGCATTCAAGCATTTAACTCATTTAGAGTTTATTTTTGCTTCTGCTCTGAGGGGAGGAGTAATTCCTCTTTCTCTGTATGAATAACCCCTTGTGCGCTACACCACTCCCTGCAATGATGGGCAGGTTAGCTGTGTGGGCATATTTATAAGGTTACTGCTGTTTTCCAGTTGTCTGCTTACTTACGCCTGGTCATGTTCCTGAATGACAAAGTAATTTAATGATCAGCAGGGCAAGAAGCCTCTCTTGGTACGTCTTCAGGATTTCCTTTCCTAGTCTCGTCCCTCTTTACCACTTAACTTTCAGATTACTTTTGTCAAATTTCATTTTTTTAAAAAGATACCTTTTGTGACTTTGGTGAGTGCTGCATTGAATACATCGATGATATTCAGAAATTGGAATACCTTTATTAGCAGATTTACTTATTCATATTCATGGTACACATCTCCACTTATTGCAGATTTTTAAAGTGTCTTCCTCTAAAATTTTAATAATTCTCTGCATTAAGGTGTTGCTTATCTTCTAACAGATTTGCTTTTAGCTTTTATGTTTTATATTTTATGCTACTATCTATAGATGGCCCCTCTCTTTAAAATACATCTTTTGACAGCTGGTTGCTAGGAAATGGAAATAAAACTGACTCACAGTTACGTGAAATTCGGGAAACGCATTACATTTTGTTATTAATAATGAAATGCTTCCTTAGATTCCTGTGGGTACTCTCACCCTTTATTTCTCACCCCACGGGCTGGAGGCTCAGCACATTGCTTGATTTGTAGCTTTGATTTACTTAGTTACTTATTTTGAATACATCATATAACTACAGGTAGAGAGATACATGGTAAATTCTATGGGGGGGGTACAAAGTGTAAGATCAGATCCTGCTATTTCAAGGACCTATTGGCATCCCAGGATGCCGGCAAATCATTCTCCAGCCAGTACCTACTGTATCTCACCTGAGGTACCCGAAGTATCTAATGATTTCTCAGATGAAGGAAGATCTGCGCCTGTTCTTTATGCCTCAGAAGTATTTCACAGAAAGACCCACATCACCCCCTAGTGGTCAAAGGAGCACGTTCATCTGCTGCTCTCTGATCTCTCACCTGCCTACACCTTTCGAGTTGCTGAATGGGGAGTAGCCCGCCCCACGGTGTGCAACGCAGTCAGGTACCTGCGGTGCCACAGTAGAATTAGGAAGCAAGCAGTCCTTGGCGTGGTAACTGTCTATGCATAGAGTTGTTACTAGTAATTAGTGACACGATTATTCAGTTATTAATCTAGTACTGATTGATGGCTTATCAGTACAATTTGCTCCTTTCACCTTTTCCAGGCACCATTCAAGGTGACTGCACCTCTTAAATCCCTCTCCGAAGTGTTCTGCTCTTCTCCGTGCGTACTCAGCCATCCAGGGATCCTGTGCGCTTTCATTTTTCCAATTATGCTAAATGTCCCGAATTTCTACCCCCATCCTGATCCATTCTCTGAGTCCATGGCTTGTGCAACAACTGCTTTCTGTGTATTTCCAGGCAGACCCTGTCTCGAATGCACCCCCAGTTTCCAGTAAGCCATGATCTTCCTCCCACTTGGCCCCCCAAATCTCTCTAGCTGTGGTTGTCATCCCCAGTCCTCCCTACCGCTGGCCCCTCCTGCCTATCAGTGACCAAGTCCTTGGATTTTACTTCCAACGCACCTTTCACATTTCCCAGCACCATCCTAGCTACACTGTCACCTGCCTGCGCACCTTTGTGAGCGAATTCTTTTCTCTGTGATTACAAAACACGCATGCGTACACACACACACACTAATCTGGTTACTACAGAAGTCAAATGCCTAAAACTTCAGGGACAGGGCAAGGGGTATATGAGGGAATTCTCTGTATCCTCTACTCAATTTTGCTGTGAACCTAAAACTGCTCTTAAAAAGTCCATGCAAAAACTCAATGGCTCCTATTAATTTTTTTTGTCAAATTCCACATTACATACTTTGATTGATAAGGTCATGAATGGTCTGATGTCTGCCTACCTGTCTCCCATCTCACCTGCACCCTTCCTCACTCGCTGCCCCTGCCACGTAATTACATCTTCCCATTCATTGAGCTTACCAGCCTCTTTCCTGCCTGACAAATTTTGCACCAGATCTTCCAACCATGGCACCTAATTAACTCCAGCTCATGCTTAGGATGTGCCTCTGTTGAGTGTGTGTGTGTGTGTGTGTGTGTGTGTGGGTGTGTGTGTGTGGGTGCATGTGCTGGGGAGAGAGAGACACAGAGAAATAAGAGTCTGTTTCCTATTCCATCCATCACTGGCTCTTTAAAGGGTAACTTGGTTTCAAATACAGCCTAGCCTAGAGAGTAGAATATACATGCAGAGCACAAAAAGAAAGTGCTGCACTTTGAAAGAACTGCTCGTTTATGTCATGAAAAATTAGGAGGAAATACAGGATTTCACTGTGGTCATCCTAGTTCAAGGAAGGTAGAACGCAGCTTCGGGCTGGATCCCATTCAATGCTGATTGGCGTTCTCCCCTAAGACAACACGTGTGGACAATGGGCTGTGTCTCAAACAGCCAGCCGGATTAGGAAAGGGGAGTGAGGACACAGCACCCATCCACGCTGACATAGGAATTCTACAGCCTTAAGCTTAATGTACAGGAGGGAAATAAATGACTCTTGACATAGGTGTGTTATCACCGACACACTTCATGCCAGAACCTGAAATGCTCTCACCTTTTCCCTGCCATTGGCAAAGAAAGTGGTGGGGTAATCTAAATATTTTCCTAGCTCTCTTGTCTTGGCTGAAGACGCCAACAGAGTAGGGGACTAAAATTAAAATGGGTCCCTGGGTTCAGAGGCAATGAAAAAGCCTGGGAGGAGGTGACCGCAGCCAGGTGGGGTGTTTAATCACCAGGAACAATACAGCAATTATCTGCAATGTGGTCATCCTATAACATGGCAGCATGTCTGTGTCTGAATTGGTCCCCAACTCACTTGTTCAGTTTGACTTTGGTCTGGGGCAAGGTCTTATTTCCACGCCTCCATTTTCACACGTGGTTCTAAGCACCTACCTGCTGATTCTCAGTACACAATCTCTGCATCCCAATCTTCCACAAATCTATTCCTTCAGGTATGTTTTTTTTTTCTCTCCTTTTGAATCTCATTAGTATAGAGTTTGATTAATCTTTACCCTTGGTTCATAACACACAGACCTTATTGTTGACATATGGTCATTATTTATTTAAAATTGTTGTAGGTACTTGTGAATCACCTCCCCACACCTGGTCCAACATGACATGCAAGGCAGACCGTGACAATATTTAAATCTAGCTTTATGGTTTTCTCTATCCCATCTCCTGCCACTCCCCATCCAAGTCCCTCATCAAACACCATCCTGCATTTTTGTTATTGTCATTCCTTGCCAGTGTGTGTTGGTAACTGTGTGATAACCACCTCTCTGGAGGAAATACAACAAGTCCTCTTCTGTTGTGTCTGTCGATTACCGTGGTGTAAATATTACCGCCGTGACCAGTTGATTTCAAGCTACCCACGTGACATTGCTCAAATCGGAGTCGGGAGCAATGTGTACCATCAGCAACCATGAGCTGGTAAAAGCCAGTTTCAGCAATACCTGTTCCTTGTTTTCCTTTCCATGTAATTTTATTGAGTATATTTGTAGCTGTGAAAATTATTTTCTGGATTTTTTTTGTTTTTAGCTTTATCAAAAGTGCCTCATGCTTTACATAACCTTATCAGGGTCCATTTTTGCCCTGATATATTATATGGCTGAGGTTCACCTATAACATTACTCATCACTGGAGTCCGCTCATTTTGACTGATGTGTATCATTTTCCATTGCATGAGTGCCCTTCTGAGGTAGTGGAATTCCTGGGTCATGGGACATAGGGATGATCAGCTGTATGAGATAATGCCTACCTGTTTCCAAATATCACGCCTGCACCTACCAGTACTCCTGTGGATCCACACCTGAACAGTTTGCATTTGCAAGCTCTTTCTACTTTGTTAAATGGATATAAA
>PVKU01015684.1:0-17355 GCA_004027475.1 Anoura caudifer | reverse complement strand
GGGCCGCCAATGGACTTAAGACTTAAACAGACCCACTCCCTCTGGGATTCAGCACCAGGGCAAAAGCTAGAAGGGCACCAGTGGCATATGGGGAGAAAGTGAAGTGACTGACATCAGGATGTGTGCTGGAAGACAGCTTCCTCCCAGGAAAAACTCCAGAGGCTAGGAGCAGCATTGTCCCCTCTCTGTGCCATGCAGAGCCATAGAGCAGTGACAGGAGTTGCCCTGTCCTGGCAATTACCTAAGACTCTGCCCCCTGCAACTTAAAGATGTGCTTTTCTGCAACAGGCCATGCAACTAAGACAGAGATTCAAAGCAGCTCTACTTAGTACACAGAAACAAACACAGGGATGTTGCCAAAATGAGGAGACAAAGAAATATGGCTCAAATTAAAGAATAGAACAAAACTCCAGGAAAAGAACTAAACAGAGATAAGCAACCTATTAGATGCAGAGTTCAAAACACTGGTGATCAGGATGTTCCAGAAACTCCTCGAGTACTTCCAACAGCATAAAAAAGACCCAGGCAGAAATGAAAGTTACATTAAGTGAAATAAAGAAAAATCTACAGGGAACCAACAGTGGAGGGGATTGAGCCAAGAATCAAATCAACAATTTGGAAGATAACAAAGAAAGAAGCATTCAATCAGGACAGCAAGAAGAAAAATTAAAAAGAAAATGAGGATAGGCCAAGGAGCCTCTGTCACATCTTCATACATACCAACACATGAATCACAGAGGTGCTAGAAGGAGAAGAGGAAGCACAAGAAATTGAAAACTTATTTGAAAAAATAATGAAAGAAAATGTCCCTAATTTAGTAAAGGAAATAGACAGACAAGTCCAGGAAGCACAGAGAGTCCCAAACAAGTTCCACCCAAAGAAGACCACACCAAGTCACATCATAATTAAAATACCAAAGGTTAAAGATAAAGAGAGAATCTTAAAAGCAGCAAGAGAAAAGCAGAGATTACCTACAAAGGAGTTCTCATAAGGCTGTCAGCTGATTTTTCAAAAGAAACTTTGCAGACAAGAAGGGGCTGGCAAGAAGCATTCAAAGTGATGAAAAGCAAGGACCTACATCCAAGATTACTCTATCTAGAAAAGCTATCATTTAGAATGGAAGGGCAGATAAAGTACTTCCCAGACAAGGTAAAGGTAAAGGAGTTCATCATTACCAAGCCATTATTATATGAAATGCTAAAGGGATTTACTTAAGAAGATCAAAACTATGAATATTAAAATGGCAACAAATTTACAACTATCAACAACTGAATCTAAAAAAATCTAATCAAACAACCAGAACAGGAACAAAATCATAGGTATGGAGACCATTTACAGAGTTATCAGTGGGGAGGGGGAAGGGGGAGAAATAGGGAAAAGGTACAAGGAATAAGAAGCATCAGTGGTAGGCACAAAATAGACAGGGGGGTGTCAAGAATAGTGTAGGAAATGGAAAAGCCAAAGATCTTATATGAATGACCCATGGACATGAACTAAGGGGAGGATTGTTGGAGGGAAGGGGGGTACCAGGTAGAGGGTAGTAAAAGGGGAAATTGGTACAAATGTGATAGCATAATCAATAAAATATATTTTAAAAACTCTGCAATGGCTTTGCATTGGACTTCTAATCAAATGCCAGTTCCCTGCTCGCTCAGCTGTAGCCACACTAACCTTTTTCCTCTTCCCTGAACAAAGATGAAGCAACTTCATTCCTACCCCTTTTCACTCGCAGTTCCATCTGCCTGGAATCCTATTTTCTGAAATCTTAACCTAGCCTTCTTCTTACTGAAATTCAGTTCTCTGCCATTCCTGAAATCAAAAAGCTGTTCCTCTGTCACTTTGTTTAGAACCCTACCCTTTTTTCAGTGCAATTTTCATATCTGAAATTATTATCCATTTCAAACAACTTGTTATAATGCAACATCCATCCTTATGGCAACTTTGAATATCTGGCTGTCTGCTATATCCTCACTGAGTAGAATTCTGCTGGATAGGTAAATAAATGTTCAGTTTTAAGTAATTGGAACATGAATACAAAATAAAATGAAATAAAATAAAATATTAAATAATTGGAATATGAATAAATTTAGAGATAAATGAGTGAATGAAGTGAGTAAATATGTGCATTGCACAGAAATTAATGACTAATGATTAAATGTGAAATGTTTTCAATGGAACTACATTAAGCAAGGGAAAATGTTATTGAATGATGTTTTTCTTTTACCCCTTAAATGCTATTATTGCAATATAGTCAAGGGTAAGGGCCTTAAGAGAGATGACTTTAGCCCTGGCTGGTGTGGCTCAGAGGATGAAGCACCAACCTGTGAACCAAAGGGTCACTGGTTTGATTCCCAGTCAAGGCACATGCCTGGATTGCAGGCCAGGTCCCCAGTAGAGGGTGTGTGAGAGGCAACCATACATTGACATTCCTTTCCCTCTCTTTCTCCCTCCCTTCCCCTCTCTCTAAAAATAAATAAATAAAATATTTTTAAATAAACTATTTAAAAAGAAAGATGTTTTCAGCAGCTTGCATAAAATTCTATTTTTTCTATTTTGAATAATATAACATTAAATTGTTATTTCTGATAAACTTATTTTTGATAATTTATTATATTTGATAATGATCAAGCTTTCATTATAGCACAGTTTTATTGCTAAAGCTTCAAAGGTGAATGATTTTGTATAATGATTATATGCTGCATTAAAACCTCAAAAATTATCAACATGTTTTTTCCAATATACTAAAATGTATATTCTAAACAAATTATTTGTAAAGTTATAAACATATCATTTTTATACTAAAAGTAGCTTATTATCTACTTGCATTGTTTACTTTCTTAAGAGCTCCAGGATCAGGTGGGCACTTAAGTGCTTCTTGACGATGATGATAATTTACTGAAATTTCATACACATAACAGTTTCCTTGTAATATTTTGGCACATATGTTCTCTTTTATTCATGCTAAGTTTTGCCTCTTGTGATATTTCATTATCTCAGCTTGAGCTATTATATGGTTTACAGTTCATAATAATTTTTCATATTTTAACCTTACAATGGAGTGGTTTTAGACTTATGTTTCCTAAATACCTTGTATTATAGCCAATAAATGGTGAATAGCAACAAACTATATACAAATTTTAGCAAATGTTCATGAAAGGTCATACTCTCAAGACTAAATGAATAAAAGTAATCTATTATGATTAAAATTAGACATTTTTGCAAACCATACTCTAAATAGCTTATTATACTGTCAATTTAGAAAAAGTTCAATCACAGCAATCAAGGTATAGTCTTAGAAAGACGATTTGGAGTATAATTCATGTGAAATAAAACTATAATTGTCTTTGTCTCATTGAATTTGATGTAATTGTTTCTAAGATTGGTGTTCTTTATAAGATTAAGAAATCAGTAGTTACTAAGAATTTACAGTATTTTCCTAACAAAGTCTAAGTGGAAAGAAATCACTAAAGTATTAAATATTTGTGCATGCACAATTTCACTTGATCCTTACCACCACCCTAGGTAGTAAATATTTAGCTCATTAACTGTGGTTATTTAAAAGTTTTTGCCAGTTCAAATATCATTTCTGAGATTGATTTTATTAGCACTTTTTCAGATACTTTTTCCCTCTCTACATGTGTAGGTTATCTTTGTGTGTGTGTTTTGTTTTTTAATAGAATGGCATGTACTGGGGAGGATTTTAAAGATGCTTGATTGTATTATTTTCCTCTTAAGAAAGTTATGTCTTATTTGTTGATCACCATAATTCTAACAACATTGTATCTATAGTCAAAAATAATGTACATTTGACATTTTGTTTTTTTAAAGATGACAGAGGGGAAGGAGGGAGAAAGAGAGGGAGAGAAACATTGATGTGCAAGAGAAATATCAATTGGTTGCTTCTGTCACATCCTCAATGCGGGACCTGGCCCACAACCTAAACATGTGCCCTGACTGGGAATTGGACCAGTGATCTTTTGGTACTCAGGCAGGCACTCAATTCACTAACCACACCAGCCAGGGCTGAAATTTTCTCTTTTTTAAAAAATTTTAATTATTGTTTTTGTACAGTTTTCTGTCTTTTACTCCCATCCCAGCCCACCGCCCCAGCCCTCCCCACCTCCCTCCCATTTCCACGCCCCCTAGTTTTTGTTCATGTGTCCTTTATAACTTGTTGCTCCAAACCCTTCCCCTTTTCCCCTGAAATTCCCTCCCCTCTCCACTCTGGTGACTATCAGCCCATTCTCAATTTCAGTGTCTTTGGTTATATTATGCTTGTTTGTTTGTTTTGTAGATTAGGTTCCTGTTAAAGGTGAGATCATATAGTGTTTGTCTTTCACTTCCTGGCTTATTTCGCTGAGCATAATGCTCTCTAGTTACATCCATGCTGCCACTAAGATAAGAAGCTCCTCCTTTCTTTCTGCTGCATAGAATTCCATTGTATAAATGTACCATAGTTTCTTGATCCATTCATTTACTGATGGGCACCTAGATTGCTTCCAACACGTGGCTATTGTACATTGTGCTGCTCTAAACATTGCGGTGCATAGATTCCTTTGGATTGGTGTTTCAGGGTTCTTAGAATATAATCCTAGCAGTGGAATTGCTGGGTCCAAAGGTAGATCCATTTTTAGTTTAATTAGAAAATTCCATACTGCTTTCCATAGTGGTTGTACCAGTCTGCAATCCCAGCAACAGTGCACTAGGGTCTCCTTTTCTCCACAGCCTCTCCAATACTTCTTGTTTGTTGCTTTGTTTATGATGGCCATTCTGACTGGTGTGAGGTGGTATCTCATTGTGGTTTTAATTTGCATCTCTCTGATAGCTAGTGATATTGAGCATCTTTTCATGTGTCTCTGGATCCTCTGTATGTCCTCCTTGAAGAAGTGTCTGTTCAAGTCCTTTGCCCATTTTTTAATTGGGTTGCTTGTCTTCTTAGAGTGGAGTCATGTAAGTTCTTTACATATTTTGGAGATTAAACCCTTGTCTGAGGTATCATTGGCAAATTTGTTTTTCCATACAGTCGGTTCTCTTTTTATTTTAATACTGTTTTCTTGAACCATGCAGAAGCTTTTTATTTTGATGAGATCCTATTTGTTTATTCTTTCCTTTATGTCCCTTGCTTTAGGGGACATATCAGTAAAAATGTTGCTGCATGAAATATCTGCGATTTTCTGCCTACATTCTCCTCTAGGACTTTAATGGTGTCACGGCTTATATTTAAATCTTTTATCCACTTTGAGTTTATTTTTGTGTATGGTGTAAGTTGGTGCTCGAGTTTCATTTTTTTTGCACGTAGCTGTCCAGTTCTCCCAACACCACTTGTTGAAGAGGCTATTTTTACTCCATTTTATGTTGCTGCCTCCTTTGCCAAATATTAATTGACTGTAGAGAATTGGGTTTATTTCTGGGCTCTCTGCTCTGTTCCACTGGTCCATGTGCCTGTTTTGTGCCAGTACCAGGCTGTTTTGATTACAGTGGCCTTGTAATACAGTTTGGTATCAGGTATTGTGATCCCTCCTACTTGGCTCTTCTTTCTCAAAATTGCTGCAGCTATTTGAGGTCATTTATGGTTCCACATAAATTTTTGAAGTGTTTGTTCTATGTCTGTGAAATATGCCATTGGTATTTTAATAGGTATTGCATTGAATCTATAAATTCCTTTGGGTAGTATGGACATTTTGATGATGTTAATTCTTCCAATCCATGAATGTGGTATATATTTCCATTTGTTTGTGTCTTCCTTGATTTCTTTCTTCAGTGTTGTGTAGTTTTCTGCATACAGGTCTTTTACCTCCTTGGTTAGGTTTATTCCTAGGTATTTTATTTTTCTTTGTGCTATATCGAATGGGATTTTTTCCTTTACTTCTGCTTCTGCTCTTTCATTGTTGGTATACAACATGCCTTTGTTTTCTGGATATTGACTTTGTATCCGGCTGTTCAGCCAAATTCATTTATTAGTTTGAGCAGCTTTTTGGCCGAGTTTATAGGATTTTCTATGTACACTATCATGTCATCTGCAAACAATGATAGTTTTGTTTCCTCCTTTCCAATTTCGATGCCTTTTATTTCCTTTTCTTGTCTAATAACTGTGGCTAAGACTTCCAATGCTACATTGAATAGAAGAGGTGAAAGTGGACAACCTTGTCTTGTTCCTGATCTTAGTGGAAAAGATTTTAGTTTTTGCCCATTGAGTATGATGTTGGCTGTAGGTCTCTCATATATGGCCTTTATTATGTTGAGGAATGCTCCCTATATTCCCACTTAGCTGAGTGTTTTTATCATAAATGGGTGCTATATCTTATCAAATGCTTTTTCTGCATCTGTTGACATGATCATGCGATTTTTGTCTTTGCTTTTGTTTATGTGATGTATTACAGTTACTGATTTGCAAATTTTGAACCATCCTTGCATCCCTGGGATAAATCCCACTTGGTCACGGTATATGATCTTTTTAATGTATTGTTGGATGTGGTTTGCCAATATTTTGTTGAGGATTTTAGTGTCTATGTTCATCAGTGATATGGGCCTGAAGTTTTCTTTCTTTGTTGTATCTTTATCTGATTTTTGGATTAGGATGATGCTGGCTTCATAAAAAGAGTTTGGGAGTCTTCCGTCATTTTGGATTTTTAGGAATAGTCTGTGATGGATAGGGGTTAGCTCTTCCTTAAATACTTTGTAGAATTCTCCTGTGAAACCATCTGGTCCAGGGCTTTTGTGAGTCGGGAGTTTCTTCTTTGTTTGTTTGTTTTTACATGCTAATTGTCACTAACGAGAAATTGGGAGTTTTTTGATTACTGCTTTTATTTCATCTGCTGTTATTTGTCTGTTCAGGCTTTTTGCTTCTTCATTGAATTTTGGAAGATTATATATTTCTAGAAACTTCTCCATTTCACCTAGGTTTTCAAATTTCTTGGCATACAGTTCTTCATTGCAATTTCTTACAATCCTTTGTATTTCTGTGGTATCAGTTGTAATCTCTCCTCTGTCATTTCTGATTGTGTTTATTTGGGCCCTCTCTCTTTTCTTCTTGGTGAGCCTGCTTAAAGGCTTGTCAATTTTGTTTATCTTTTCAAAGAACCAGGTCCTGGATTCACTGATCCTTAGAATTGTGCTTTTAGTCCCTATGTCATTTAATTCTGCTCTGATCTTGGTCATTTCCTTCCTTCTACTTGTTTGGGCTGTCTTTCTTATTGTTCCTCGAGTTCTTGTGTAGGATTAGGTTGTTTGTTTGAAATGTTTCTATCTTTTTTAGGTAGGCCTGTATTACTATGAACTTCCCTCTGAGGACTGCCTTCGCTGTGTCCCATAAGTTTTGGGTCATTGTGAGTTCATTTTCATTTGTTTCCAGAAACTTTTTGATTTTCTCCCTAATTTCATTCTTGACCCATTTGTTGTTTAATAACATGCTATTCAATCTCCATGATTTTGAGGATTTGGTGTTTTTCCCCTTGGGGTTGGTTTCTAGTTTCAGTCCCTTGTGGTCAGATAAAATGCTTGGTATGATTTCAATTTTCTTGAATTTGTTGAAGCTTGTTTTGTGTCCTATTATGTGGTCTATCTTTGAAAATGTTCCATGTGCATTTGAAAAGAATGTGTATTTAGTTTCTTTGGGATGAAGGGCTCTCTATATATATATCAGTTAAGTCCATTTCATCCAGAATGTTGTTCGATGCCTCAATATCTTTGTTGATATTTTGTTTGGAAAATCTGTCCATTTTTGACAATGGTGTGTTAAAATCCCCTACTATAATTATGTTGCTGTCAATATCTTTCTTGAAGTCCTCTAAGATTTTCTTGATGTATTTAGGTGCTCCTATGTTGGGTGCATATATATTTACAATGTTCATGTGTTCTTGGTGGATTCTTCCCTTCAGTATTATGAAGTGACCTTCTGGGTCTCTCTTTATGGCCCTCCTTTTGAAGTCTATTTTGTCTGATATGAGTATTGCTACCCCAGCTTTTTTTCCCCTGTCCATTTGCTTGGAAAATTTGTTTCTAGCCCTTCACTCTGAGTCTGTGTAGGTCTTTTGTCCTGGGGTGGGTCTCTTGTAAGTAGCATATGTGTGGGTCACGCTTTCTTATCCATTCAACTATTCTATGCCTTTTGATTGGAGCATTTAATCCATTTATGTTTAAGGTTATTATTGATAGGTACTGATTCATTGGTATTTTCGTACCTGTATTCCTCTCTCTCTCTCTTTTCCTTCCTTTCCTTAAAGCAGGCCCTTTAGCATATCTTGCAGAACTGGTTTGGTAGAGGTGTATTCTTTTAGACTTCTTTTGTCTGGGAAGTGCCTTATTTGGCCTTCTCTCTTGATTGAAACCTTGCTGGGTAAAGTAGTCTTGGTTGCAGGCCTTTGGTCCTCATTACTTGGAATATTTCTTGCCATTCTCTTCTGGCTTGGAGCGTTTCCATTGAGAACTCAGCTGCTAACCTTATCGGGGCTCCCTTGTATGTTACTTCCTTTTTCTCCCTTGCTGCCTTTAAGATTCTTTGTCTTGGAATTTTGCCATTTTAATGATGATGTGTCTTGAAGTGGGCCTCTTTGGATTCCTCTTGATTGGGACTGTCTGTGTTTCCTGGATTTGTGTGACTTTTTCTCTCATCAAATTAGGGAAGTTTTCCATCATTACTTTTTCAAATAGGTTTTCTATCCCTTGCTCTTCTTCTTCTTCTCCTTCTGGTATCCCTATTATACAGATATTACTGATATTATTATGTTTCATATTGTTCTGCATTTCTCTTAATCCCTCTTCATTCTTTCTGAGCCTCTTCTACATTTCTTGATCTTTCTGGGTGTGTTTTTCTACTTTGTCCTCCAACTTGCTGATCCTGTCTTCTGGTTCAGCAATTCTGCTTTTGATTCCTTCACTGTGTAATTCAGTTCAGGAATTGTATTCTTCATTTCCTCTTGGCCCTTGTTGATAGTTTCTATTTCCTTTTTCATGTTGGAATAGTTTGCAGTGAGTTCATCGTAGCTTCCCCATAGTTTCTAGTAGCTCATTGAGATGTCATGGAGCTTCCTGACAACCATTGCTTTTAACTCAAAATCTCATAGTTGAGTCGCCTCTGTTTCATTTAGTGTTCTGTCTGGAGCTTCCTCCTTTCCTTTCATTTGGGGATTGTTTCTTTGTCTTTCCATTTTTTGTGAGGTTCTTCTTATTAGCCTCAGCTTTATAAATTGATCTGTTCTGGCTCCCTGGGTTATGGTGTGAACTTCTGTGCTAGAATACCTGTGAGGTTCAGTGGTGCTGTCTCCTTCAGGTATCCTGGTGTTCACAGCTTCCACTGTCTCATCTGTTGAAATGCCCCCTCTTTGGGACCAACTCTGGTGTTTTCACTGTTTCAGGGTTTTTTTTTTTTTTTTTTTTTTTTTTTTTTTTTTTTTTTTTTTTTTTTTTTTTTTTTTTTTTTTTTTTTTTTTTTTTTTTTTTTTTTTTTTTTTTTTTTTTTTTTTTTTTTTTTTTTTTTTTTTGTCTCACTCATAGGTATTTAAAAAGAGAAAAGAGGAAGAAAAAAATGAAAGGAGAAGAAAGAAGTGAAGAAAGAGAAAGAAAAGAAAAAAGGAGGAAGGAAGAAGAGGTAAAATTGGAAAGAAAGAAAGAAGGAATAAAAGAAGAAAGAAGTAACAAGAAGCAAAAGGAGTTGAGGGGTAACAAAAGATAAATTAATGAAAAATAATAGAAAAATGTTTTTTTTAAAAAAGAGCAAAAAACCCAACTCTTGCTGTTTTCAATCTTGCCAAGCTGGTTTTTCTGGTCTTGCTGGCTGCAATGGCTGAGGGGTGACAGTATTGCTTTTCTCCTGGTTCAGCATTCAGTTACCTTTGCGCTACTCTCCTTGGAGCTAGCCCCGTGCCTCTCAGCCCAGGGCCTCAGGTGTATGTTTCGAGGAAGCGTGCACCTACCCTGGTTGCATGTGGACACCTATGATCTTGCAGCCACCTGCAGTCACCCATGGGCGCCGATCGTCATGCAGCTCTCTCCGATGGTGCACGGGTGCCTACAATCGCACGAGCTCAGGGGTGCAGTCCTCCCAGGGCTATGTGTGGGTGTTCACATCCCCAGCTTGTTTGCCACTGAGACCTTACTCCTCTCTGTGAGATTTCAAGCAACCGGGTTTATCCCAGTGCAGCTAAAACCTTGTTTGGCTGGGGAGGGTGAAATTTTCTTAAGAGGGCAAATCTAATATTATTAAGTGTTCTTATCACACTAAAATACAGTAACAATTTTAAGCTTTGTTAGATTGGGTCCATTTCTGTTTTGCTTGTCTTTTAAGACATCATTGTAAGTCCCAGGGCATAGCTTTTGTGGGGTGTCTACTGAAATTCTACTGTGTTCATGAAAGTCTCACTTTGAATGAGCCCAGGCTCCAATGTCTTCTCAGCATCATGTGATCTCTGTAAACTCTGCCCATCTCACTAGCATCTGGATGCTTTCCTTTATTTGGCCTTCTAGAATCTTACCCTGCTATGCTCAATTTAGGAGGTGGCCAAGGTCACAAGGGGGGATTTATACATAGATTTTTAGAACTTTTTTCCTACAGTTCTCTCTCTCCAGTTGTTTATCTGCCTAGTTCCAGCTGCCTTTATTACCCTAAAATTTCTCATTGTGTCCTCCATCCAGTGAGTCTACAGCTCTCCTTGGGCTTTGTTATTTTGTATTATGATTTGGAAAATACTTTCAGGCCCATGACTGACCAATCAACCACCTCTTCTTCCAATTTATATCTGGGCTCACATTGTTGTTTTGCTACCATAATTTCCCATGATGTTTTCTATCACCTAAGAGGCAAGCCTGTGCCACTGTAACATCAGCTCAAGACCTGTTTGCAATGAGTTTTCTTGTCATGAACTCATCTTTACACTCTCAAACTATACAATACCCACCTTATCCATCTTAAGGCCTTAATATTTGTATCACCTCAGGCTTTAGTATTGCTACAGATTAGGATCTGATTACTAAACCAATATTCTAGTAGAATACCTTGCCAAAGAGATGGCATTCATTCATCCAGATTCCTTTATCTATGTTCCTTTATCTAGTGTGCTACATGTGACCTCAGCTTCTGAAATACCTCATTTCAGAATTACTCTTTTTGACTGAAGCCAGTTGGGCTCAGACAAAACCCAACTTTCCTTCACTAGGACTATATCAAGATATGTTTAATCTCAGAGGTTCTCCCTTAGCAAGAGTATTTTTCTGTTGAGCATCAATTAACTTGAACACTACCACTGAAACAATCTAACAAAAGATTTAAGAGATTGAAGAGCTCTTCACTGAAGGCAGGTGAGTAAAATAAACCTTTCATCTTCTTTTAACCTGTTTCTAAAATGGTCAGTTTCATAAATAGTTGTATTGAATTCCAAATTTGCACAATATTTTGTGCAAAACAGAATGAAAAGAGAAAGGAACTGGTACAAAATAAAATGTGAAGACTCCCGACAACTTAATCCTCTGAAGTAAGTCAACAGTTGTTTTTTTTTTCAGTCTCTGAAAGACTTCCCTTTATCGGTCTGCTGAGTTGTATGTTGTTACCTCCTATTAAATTGTGTTGTCATATAGATACCTATGAATTCTCTAGAGTTCAAAAAGACTTTATTTCAGCTTTTATAAGCTTCTATAAACAAGAGAAAAAAAGATTTAGAATTTAGTGAGACTTTAATTTCTTGTGTTTCTTTTTTAAGTTCCTTGTGCTAAGAGTAACACTCTTGGTATCGGAGAATATTAAAGAAGTCTCAAGGCACCTTGGGTATTTGTTAATTATCTTTTTTCTAACATATGTATAAAAATTCAATTACTTTGTGAATATTTGATATGGTTTCAATAACTACACAATGCAATGTCCTTCCAGTTAAAAATACATATCTAGTAGGTATGTGTTTGTTTGTGTATGTTTATTTTTCCCCTACTCTGTTGAAATACACCCAAATAATAATTTAATGTATATGGCCTTACCTATAGTGCTTTAGGGGACTTCATTGATGGAGTCTAAATATAGAAAAATAAATTGAGACTGGGACTAGGGAGACCAGTTCAGTGGTACTCATGAGAGGTAGCTATAGTTCATATCAAAGTGACCAGTAATTGGTGGTAGAAATATAAGCTTTTATAAATGACATAAGTATTGGGAAGAGCTTGCTTTCAGAAATGCCTAAGCAGTTACAGTGTTCACTGAAGTGGATAAGGGTATGAAGAAGACCCATCCATTTGGAGTTAAACCTGAATCAGTTATTGGGATACAGGAAGAAAAGGTTGTAAAAACTATACCTATTATGAGAGACCATTGATACATGGAATTTTTTCAATAAATTTATGGTCAGCCCTCTGAATCCTTGAATTTTTGCATCTGCAATTCAGCCAACCATGAATGGAAAACAGTATTTTCAATCTGCAGTTGGGGATCTACTGATGTGGATGGCCAACTTCATATGCATTATTCTCTGCCATTTTATATAGGGGACTTGGGCATCTGCAGGGTTTGGTATTCACAGGGGTCCTGGCAGATTCTAAGATATAACTGTAGTTAAGATTTTGGGGAGTCAAAAATTATACAAAGATTTCCTACTGCACAGGGCTTGATGCCCATAACCCCCATTGTGTTCAAAACTCTGCGTGTGTGTGGGTGCGTGTGTGTGTGTGTAATTGTTAATTATATAAATAAAATTGTTAATACTGTATAATTGTTAATATATAATTTTCTAACATAAAATCTTATTCCAAATGTATTTGATATAAAGATCTCTATAAGGACTCATATATCTAGTAAAAGCAGTAAAAATGATCTTTGAACAATTATAATTTTGTTGATGAATATATAATATTTATATCTATATATTAACACAGATATATGTATATATTCATAAACATGTGTTTATGAATGAGATGGAATAAGTATTTTTACAAAGGACTATAAACTTATATATGACATTCATCAGGGATACAAAATCTTCATGGCAGTTATTGCCATGGCTACAAGGCCTTTCTTTAAACTATGCACAATGAGTAGTATTTCTTATGTTATTTGCCCTTGCTTTTTGATGTAAGATCGCCCAGATAATAGAATACCATTTCTCTCTCCCTCTGATCAGCATGACATTTATTAAATGTAAAAAAGGAACATTTTGTTAGCAATACATTATTAGAGCTGTGTAGTACTTGCTTAAAACTGCTCAAAACCAATTACTTGTTTCTGCTTCATTGCTAAAGGCATGGCAGCCAGGAATGTAATTTTGTTTTCAGACAATGAACACTTGGCTTTATACAGAATTTCTGTTTTCTGATTTAAGAGAAAGGAATTCAAGATCACCTTTCTTTAATGCAAATCACCTTTTCAAGTAAATGCCTCTTAGGTTGATAGCTCCTAAATCACCATTATTAATTGGCCAGGGTGAGGGGTATTTTACATGACCAAGACAATTGAAATTACAGCTTTCTGCAAGGACATCTAGAGAATGGTTTTCTTAAGGAAACACATGACATGTGCTGGTGATTACATGTCATAATACATTAAAGTAACCTGAAAACAATTAGAAAATATTAAAGAGTAGGAAGATTCTCATCCTTCTTTTCTAGAATAAAATAAATGTTCCTATTTATTTTCATAAAAATAATAGCAGACAATGATGTAAATTTATTCTAGAGTTAGAAAAGTGATGGAAGTAGCAAATCAATATACATTGATGAAAAGAAAAAGTGTTACTTAGCATTTAAATGAAACAACTTTTCAATTGGAAAGGTGAATCTGTTTAATACCTTTGTACATATGTAAGGCATTTTACCTAATCAAATATTTTCTCATGGCTTTGTCCAATAGTTCAATACAAAGATATCTTTTTTAGGTGGTGCTTTGCTTTACTAAGAGTAAATTATTGCCATGTATGTTTGTTTGCATAGATTTTCTTTTTTTTTTTCCTTAACCTACACCATCTTCCACAAAATGTCCCAGCATCTCTTTCTCCCAGGGCTTACAGTAATATTTCATGCACAGGTTGAGCTATGTTCTCCTTCAATTTCTTCCCTGCTTTGTTTCCTGCTCTTGAGGACTATTTCCTCTCTAGACTGTATCCTCTGTCATCATTCACTTTGCAGCTTAATCTCCTGATCATTCCAGACAACATTGCTGCCCCTCCATCATGTATCTCCTATTTTCCAGATCCTACGTCCTTCTCTTCTTTTACTCTATCCTTTTTTCTAGAGACATACTTCATGAACTTCCTAATAAAAGATCTCTGGAAAGGAAAACAAACTGGGGCATTTACATCTCATAACATATTTATTCTACTATTATAAATCAACCATTCAATTTGGACTTAGGTTAATAACCTCCTCCCCAATTGAAAGGTTTTTTTTTCCTCCTTTTCCTTTTAGCTTTCATCCTAGCTTTAGAAAAATTCCATATCGTTGTACTATCCATTGTTTTTTCATTGTGGTGCTGCTATTCTGAAATTTCACCATCTTATGACTATAGTTTATTATCAATTTTTTAAGAAAAACATTTCAATATGAACACTTACTTCCTTCATTTTCTTGCATAATTTCTTTGATAATTTTCTTTACTCTCTCTTAATGATTGTGTTTATTGGAATGAATATCATTTACTTGGATATTTGACCTAAATCAATCCTCTGGCTTCTTTTTTTTTCTCTTTAGTATTTGTTGTTTTTCACTCTACTTTCTTTATAAAATTTTTATGTATTTATCTTAGAAGGAGGGAAAGAGAGAGAGAAAGAGAGGGAGAGAAACATCAATGTGTGAGAGTTATATGGATCGGTTGCCTTTCAGATCCCCCAACCAGCAATCTGGCCTGCAACCCAGGCATGTGCCCTGATCAGGATTCTAACTGGTGACCTTTCGGTTGACATGCTGGTGCTCAATTCACCAAGCCACACCAGCCAGGGATTCACTCTGTTTTCAAGGAGACTACCCATAGTGTAACTTTTACCATCTTACTGTATTACTTACTTCAGCTATCCTCTTTTAATTTACAAGAGCTACTTATTTTTCTATTACCATTCTTTCTTTTATATTATTCTGCTCTTGTTTAGTAGATACAGTAACTTTCTTTATCCTTCTGATTACATTAACAGTTGTTTTACTTTGATGTTTTCTTCTGACAATTCCTCTGTATCTTTCAGTTTTTACTTTTATGCTTTAAAAATAGAAATTATTTTAATATTTTCTGTTGTTTATTTTTTCATTTACTTCTGTGAAATGCATTCACCAGATATTTGATGTGCTTCAGCTCTTTGTTCATATTTAAACTTCTTATACTAAAAAATTGATGGAAATTTTCGTGTGCATGTAGGTCATTTTCTCACAGATGTGATCTGGCTGCAATGGGGGATTTTAGTGACGATAACCCCAAAAGAGTATTTGTACATTTTTCATTGGGGCTGATCAGTGTATACAGTGAAAACATAAATCAGTTTATGCAACTGCCTTGCTTAAATATTACAACAATGCCCTATATTGCACAGAATGGAAGTCAAACTTCATATCAGGGCCCTTAAACCCCTGTATGATGTAGCTTCTGCCTGTGTTTTAAATTACATTTCATATCATACATCAGTCTTACTTTAGTCCTGCTAGCTTCCTTCTGTCCTTGGACAAGCCATGTTTTTGACCACAGGGACTTTTTTTTCATATTTTTCATATTCAAAATACTATTATAGATATTTAAGGCAAATGAGGCAAACAGTAGTCACATATAGTATTCTGAGTGAGTTTGTTGTTTTATTTCATTTAAAGAGGGAATTAATTAAAAGAGTACAAAGGTTCTTGCAGGGTTTTCAACAGCTGCAATGGGTTAGTAACTACAATCACACCTTTCTGAAAGACAGACCAATCACGTATATGGCAATCACAAACTTCTTCTGGGTTTTACAAGATCATGAAGAGAATATTGTAAAGGATGTTTCTCCCTGTATAGTGCACAAGAGACTAGAATGTGTATTCATTTATGCTTGCTTTTTTATCCTTATATTCCTTTATGTTGGCCTCAAAGTTGTCAAGCACTGTTGGCAAACATTCATGAGCTCATTCAGGCATCTCTAAAATGACTCAACTGCTGGAAGAGCACTTTGAATCTGCAGAAATTAATGTTACTCTGTGAAAGATGAGTTGTAGTATAACCACAGATTTCTACCTCCAGGCTTTTCATGAACATGTAACAAAGAGAATGTCCTAGGGTATGGTCCTCCTTGGGCAAAACAAATATCACACAGTGCCTGTCTGTTCCAGCTGCCTGGACCATTTCAAGAGCTGTCTTCCTTTCACCTTTAGCCACTGAGGCCTTCAATCTAGATATTTTCCTCTCCAGCTCTTGGTCCTCTTCCATGGTGGGGCTAGCATCCTGAGTCCTCAGTGATGCCAGTAGATCGGACGGTCTGCTCTATATTGTGGACAGTTGCAAGTAAAGCAGAAAGCCTGAGTGAGTTTAATCATAGCACAATATGGTATAAATTGCTTCATGAACATAAGCCTCTTATTCTTTAAGCACATCCTACCTTTTTAAGGAGGGAGGATAACCATGAAAGAAATGTGTCATGGAAGTCAAAAGGTGAAGTGATTTTAGGAATGTCAAATGCTACTGAAAGGATAAAGAAAATGAGGACTCAAAGTTGGCCAATGGATTTAGCAAGTATAAATCACTGCTTATATTACCAAAAGAAGGTTCTGGAAAGAATTAGAGATTAATATGTGACTGAATGAGTTCCAAGAAGAAAGGGGTGAGAGAAAATAAAGACAGTATACTCAACCCTTCATTTTTATCAATATAACAAATTTTGAACAAATAATTTTGCACATCTTGAAATACTTCAAGGAATCCTACCAGCCATATATTTAGAATTTGTTTCATTAAACTCTATTTTCAAATGAAGAAATTAAACTGTAGAGTAAACTTGTTTTTGCCTTTTACTTCTAGTTAAATCATTTTCCCCAAGGAAGACTTAGTCCTTCCTTTCTCCGTGCTACCTAGATGCTTTATGCAGAACTTACCTGTGAGTTTCCCTCTTGTTTACAGTCATCTTTTATTCTAATTCCTAGCACTATGTCTGGGGGATGTAGTACTTTCATAAGAAATATTTGTTTCGGAGAGAAGATGGCGGCATGGTAAGAGGACGTACATCTCTGCCTCCCACACATAGGTGTTAAACCGGGACATTTTTCAAAGCAGCACAGCAAACAGACACCAGAAACACAGCATATTTGAAAACAGATTATCGAAAATTGCAGTGGACGTTGAAAAACCGGACGGTAAGGAGAGTACTCCGGCGGTGCGGAGACCAGGGCGGGGGCCGAGAAACCGGGCCAGGGCTGGCCGTAAGTCTCAGGGGAGGGAGCTGGGAC
>PVKU01015683.1:0-16366 GCA_004027475.1 Anoura caudifer | reverse complement strand
ACTGGGGAGGAGCGAGGGGCGGAGAGGCGGCGCAGCGAGTGAGCTCGGAGTGAGGCGCGCAGATCCCGGCGGTGCGCCCCCAGCGCCTCCCGCGCCCCCTGCGCCTCCCGCGCGATTCTCTGCCTGCTCCAGCCGCGCTGTCCAGCCATGGCCGGCGCGGGGCCACGACCCGCCAAGGGCTACCAGGTGGTGCTGCTCGGCGGCGCGGCTGCGGGCAAGACGGCGCTGGCCACGCAGTCCCACTGCGGGCGCTTCCCCCGAGCGGCGTGAGCCGCCAGTAGAGGAGATCTTCGGCAAGGTGATCGAGGTTAACGCGGCGCCCGCGCTGCTGGAGATCGTGGACACCGTGGGCGCCGAGCACCTGGCCACCCTCAAGGGCCTCTGCATCAAGAACAGCTGGCGTCCCGGTGCCGCACGCCGGGCCAAGGCCGTGCCGCTCGGGCTCGTGGGCACCAAGGCTGACCTGGACTCCGAGCGCCAGGTACTGACGGCGCGGGGCCGCCAGTGGCGCTGCCCGTCCCTGGAGCAAACTGATGGTGGACCAGGTGTTCACTCAGCTGGCGCGCGAGATGGAGGCCCTGGCCCCGCCCGAGGAGCGGGTCCGGGCGGAGAAGTGCCCAGGATTCATGGGCCTTCCCAAGCTCAGAATTCCGGCTCTGCCTTTTTAAAAGAAAGTATCCAGCCGTCAACAAGTGCTGACTTCCACGTGTCACCCAAAACTGCGCTTCAGACTCCCGGCCGCTTCTCAGTCTTCTGAGAGCTTTGCAACTCTACCTCCAACCTTAGGAAACCAAACTCTTCCTCCGACCTTAGGAAGACAAAAATCGAATGTTTTCCCCAGTACGGAGGACTTACCCTTTTCTTCAAGTCCAATTTGTTGCAGGATTAAAAGAAAATAATCGACAGCTTCAAGTGTCATCCTTGGACGTTCGAAATTGGTTGAGGAACATGGACTAGAGTTTCCACGTTGGGCTCAGTGAGGTTTGAATTTAAGTCTTGAATCCCAGCAGTAATATTTTCCTCTGTGTTTCTAAATGTAGTTATTTATATGCCAGGGGCGGGTTAGAACGGGTTACTGTAACTCTGGGGGAAGCAGTTCTGTGCAGGCACAGAGCTCAGCTCCGCCTTCCCAAATCTGTGATTGACAGCCAGTCCATTTCTGTGTCTGTAAATTCGGTGACCATAAAGGACTTCAGAAGTTGATAGTTTTTAACATTTGCCTTCCGGGTACTTAAAGCTGCCGTGTGTCGCGTTTCCACACACCGTCCCTTTGCTTTTCGGCCCTTTCCAGGAAATGAGCATCCCTAGGTGGCACCTCGAGTCCCTGAATGTTTTCGCAAAAGTGCTTCCAGCACCGGTGGCTTGCTTGTCGCTGGGCTGAGCAGGGCATGTTGAGTCTGGATACCTGTGCAGGGGGACAGGGACGCGGACACCGACCGGCTGGAAGCGAAACACCTACGACTCTTTTTGCCCAGTCTTCACATCCCCACACCAGAGGCTTTCCTTGTGCTGGTGTACAAATACTGTTTTATAATGAAAAAAAAAAAATGTGCCTTTGATAGGAGTTCCTTGTGCGTGTTTGCACAAGGTAACAACTTTACCCCACCCGCTGCAACCCACTTTTCTAATTTAAAAACTTCACCATTTGAGCATCTTTCTCAAAGAAATAAACAAGGAAGCTCAAAACGGTGCCTGGGACTGGAAATGGCTCCTTTTGTTAAAGGAAAATTATCTATAAAACTGATGGTTATGCCAGGCTCTGGGGGTTTTATTTATGTTGTACGTGATGATTGAAGAGAAAGGGTTTTAATTGAACCTTGAAAGAGCAGACGGGGCCCAGCCGGAGGGAGGCCGGCGTGCGTGTGGTCGGGAGGGTGATAATGTGGGTGTGACCATGTACGGTTTCAATGTGAACGTCTTGCCTAACGTGTCACATGGTGTGCCCGAGTGCGATGACGTCCTTATGTCCTAGAATCACATGCTTATTCATCTGTAATAAAAGATTTTGCAATGAAAAGGGGGCGTCATTTGTGCCAGACCGTGTACACGTCAGACGCTCCCAGTGCCTGACAGTTCGCCACAGCAGCGGGGAGGGCTGGGGTGTCGCCTGTGTCTTACTCTCCCCCCAGCTCGTGGGGGCAGGGGGTCGAAACACAGCCACCACCCTCCCCTCTCAGGCCCTTATCTCCTGGGGTCACTGCGCCTGGTAGTGCCTCCCCACACCCCCTTCTGGGACGGTCCTTTCTTTGAGGGGACATTTCAAACAGGGAGGAGAGGAGGGGGCTGTGGGTTGGGGGGCGGGGGAAGCGCCTCCTGGCCTCAGCTCTTTCGTCCAAAACCGCCCCTTCCTCTTGCTGGCCCACAGACAGAAATCCAAGGTGGTTCCCGGCCTTGGATTTGACCGGGATCAACACCTGGCACCGCGGATGAGATCGGCACTGGTTGCATTCGAGACCTCTCTCCTCGTGGACAGCTGTGTCCTCCCTGTGTCTCCTCACGTCCCCCCTCTCCGCGCCTTTGTCCCAATCTCCGCTTAGAGAATGCTCCAGTCGTGTCCGGGTAGGGCCCACCTTCACCTCCACGGTTAAGTCCAGCTGCTTCTGGGAAGACCCCCCTCTCCAAATACAGGCACGGTGCCAGGTGAAAGAGGTCAGACGCGAAAGAGAACATGACGTGCGATTCTGTTTACAGGAAGCTCAAAAACATGCCGAGGTAACTGGTGATAGCAGAGGTCACAAGTGGGCCAGCCTGCGCCGGACACACGGGCAGTGGGGTCAGGGAACTGATGGCATCTTGGTCTGGGCCTTTCAGTTCCACAGATGTCACGCTGCACTCAGGACTTGCGTTCCGCCGCCCCCGCCCCGGAACAGAGGTTCTATCTCAGTCCATTTGCTCACATCCCTACGGAGATTCCACGAGGTGCATTTGCAAGAGTGACATGGCAGTTTTGTTTTAAAATGTCAATGTTAAAATTCTAGCAACGTCCCAGAAATGACAGCCTTAGCAACGATTTAAACTTGCATTTTAAAAAGTTGTATGTTCACGTAAAAAAGTGTGAGACAGTGTGCAGATCTCAAGACGGTTTCAGCGAGTACCTTAGCGGACAGCGCGATTCTTTCCACCCTTTCCCATGGACAGCTTTTTGGTGTCACTGGTGTTGAGGAGCCTCCGGGACTCCTCTGCAGTGAGACCTGGGTCATAAGTCCCTAACTCAAGGAGTCACAAGTCACCGGGAAGGGGACAGGGATGTGACCAGGACAGGTACCTTGCTCTTGCCACCACCAGGGGGCGGAACCAGCCCCGGGGAAGAGAAGCTTCCAGATCCGGTACCAGACAAGGTCTGCAGGCCACCAGAGTCCCCCACAAAACCTAGGTGTCCCGTGTCCCAGGGAACCTGCTCTCCGAAGGCTCCCCAGGGAAAGGGGGCTCCCAAACCCCCAGAGCTTCCTCTATGGCCTTGGTTTCTGTCTCCCCACAGCATGGCGGAGGGCCCACAGTCCCTCACAGTCCCCGCACAGGACCACTGCTTGTCCGAGCCTGGACTTATGGTGCCACATGTCATCCTCGGAGGTGTCTGCCCCGTGGCTGGTGGCCTTTCCTAGGATGTGGGGGTGAGTGTTGGCCTTTGGGGGACCCTGGGCCCCAACCCCTGCAGCACCTGAGCACACAGGGAAGGCTGGGCAGTGGGATCCTATGTCTTGACCCCCAGGACCAGGGCATCTGAGGGGCGAGTAGCCAGATAGAGTGGACACCGGACGGACATCATCAGTACAGTTTCCTGTTCAAGTTAATCTAGAAGTTCACGGGCAGCTCACCCTTGCTAATGATTCTGGAACAATCCTTGGATTGCTGTGGAAAGAATAACAGTTCCCCTTCCCCCTATTCTTCCAAATCCCCTCTCTGTACAAAGTGGTGGGGACTGCGATGCTCTTGCCCTGGGAGGGGGGAAGCGGAAGTGCTGGGGGGAGCGGAGGCAGAGCCCCACTTTTGCCCCTTGTTGGGCTGAGGAGGACCACACACAGAGGGCTGGTCTCCATCCCCACGGAGCTGGGTGAAGGTGAAGGCAACACGAGGCCGCAGGAGGGAGGGTTGACTTCAGCCTTTCCTGGCAGACGGTCCCTGCCCTGGACACTTCAGGCCTTGCCCACCCCTGGGAAACGGCTGCCCTCCAGACGCCCGGGTCCCTGTGCTCCCCTTTCACCCTGTGACCCTGACAGCAGCTCCCTGGGCACACATCCCCACGGGTACTTGGTAGCCCCCAGCACAGTCTCCTCCTGTGGGGGGCTCTGCCCCCAACCACGCCAAACCTCTCTTAGCAGGGTGACAGCAGGCACTGAAGGAGGTGAGATTTTACTGCCCGGCTTCCTCCTCCCCTTGGGGTCCCCAACTGCCCCCCCCCCGCCCCAGCTGTGCTCTGAGAAGCTCCAGGCAGGGGTCCAGCCCTGGCCTTTCAGGAAAGGAAGAGGTGGCCCGGCCCCGCTCCCCTCCCCCAGCCCACACCCCGGTCCTTCACCTGGATTGAACTCCTTGTGAATAGCTGGGGGGGGTGGGGGGGGACTGACCAATTCCTAGGTAGGAGTCCCAGCCACACCTTCGGTCCCTCCCTCCACCGCATCACACAGTAGCCAGTGTGACAAGTCCCATTTTTAAGTAAAGTCCTAGGCATCCTGTCCTTTATGTTATAGACTTTGATTTTTAAAAATCGTTTTCTACTTCGAAATCCCTTCATTGGAGAAAATGTCCAAACTAAACAAAATATCAAAAAAAAAGAAATTTAAAATTACTCATAATCCCAACAGACTGAAGCACAGCAGTAGACACGGGTGAGTCTTGAAATGCCTTTCTCTACCCTGTTTGTACAGAATACGGTTTTCTTTCCAAAAATCTGAACAAAGAAGAGCCCCGCCCCCCACAGATTTTAAGGACTCTGTGAGCACAGGCTGGGCCAGCCCTCCCGCCGGCCCTCCAGCCCTCGGACCCCTCCCCAGGCCACGGCCACAAACAGCAGCGTTTGGCTACAAACCCGAGTGTCCTTCCGCAGCAACCCTGGTCTGCTCGCTGCTCCGCAGATTGTCATTTCTCACTTAACACCCTGTGTGGGCACCTGCCCCTGTGGCCCACCTCCCGTGGGCCTGGCTCCTCTTTGGAATGTGCGTGCTGCCACGCGGCCTGCGATGGCCTCTTCCTCATTTGCTGGATATTTTGGGATTTTCCAGTTTTCCCCACAATGCGAATCCTTGTAGACATATGACATGTGTCTGCCCTGTCATTTCTGGGCACACACACGCTCCCAAGAGATACAACCTGCTGTCTCAGAGACCTCGTGTGTAGCGAGCCAAGACTCTTGGCCTGTGCGTTAAGATACGACACCCGGCAGAGAGGCGGGCCAGCCCCTGTCCATGCCAGACGTCTCCCGGGTGCTTGTGCTGTTCGGGAATCCAGAAATGGGGGGCCCGGGACCCGACCAGCGTGGCAGTTACCAAGTGAGACCAGCAAGCCAAGCAGAGCTCCAGGTTTCTGTCTGAAGTTACCGTCTAACGCCATGGCAACGTATTTTTAAATCTTTGAAACATTGTCTAAGACCCTTCTCTTTATTTTTTTTTAAGATTTTATTTATTTATTTTTTGGAGAGAGGGGAAGGGAGAGAGAAAGAGAGGGAGAGAAACATCAGTGTGTGGTTCCTCTCGTGCACCCCTCGCTGGGGACCTGGCCTACAATCTGGGCAAGTGCCCTGACTGGGAATCGAACTGGCAACCCTTTGGTATGCAGGTTGGTGCTCAGTCCCCTGAGCCACACCAGCCAGGGCTAGCTTAGTCAGTTTCCATAGGCGTGTAGACTCGTGATACTGTCAGCGCGCTAAAGGTGGTGCACATATCCATCACCACCCAAAGTGGGCCTGTGGCTCTCCGTCACAACCTCTCCCCCTCCAGGCACCCACGCACCTGTTCTCTCAGCTGAATCAGTTGACATTTGCTAACGGCAAGGCTGGCGGCCACCCTGCGCTCACCCAGGGCTCTGGGGCGAAGGCGAGCACAGCCCCTGTGCCGGGCCCTCCGCCGACCTGCCCACACCTGCGAACCGGCCATACCCTCTAGGAATGCGCCTTAGTGATGCGCTAACAGCCGTGCACCAGGCGCAGGTGCCAGGCTGCTCACTGCGACTGTAGCTGCCAATATCGGAATCTCCCCGAACGTCAGCGGACACCCGGAACAATGGAGTACTACGCAGCTGCGAACGAGGAGAGGGAAGTTCTCCGTGCTCTGCTGCAGGAATGGCTCCAAGATAGGATGTAAAGGGGAAGCATGTGTACGCTGCAGTGGGTGGCATGGGTGCCCCTTCCCTATTTGGGGGCATTCATGACAGCCATGACCCCGACCTTGCCTCTCTTATCCCCCCTCCACCCCTCGCCCCAGTTGGGTGGAGGTATTAAGTGTCTTTCCCTCTGTTTTTATCTGTTGAATTTGTTCTGCTTTTGTCCTTGTCTCTGGGCGGGGAATCTGTCCGAGGTAAGCACCGCTGCCCACCTCCAGGGGGCGTGTCTGCCCAACAACAGTGGTGCAAGCATCTGACCACACGAGGCCGGCAAGGGGAAAGCGCCATTCTGCGCATGCGTTTGTTCCGCTTGTTCAGCGCGATGGTGATAGTCTTGTCTGCACCTGCCTGTCCATCTCAGGTTGCATCCAGGTGGGTAATTTTATTCCCCCAACAATGCGGTTGCATGGCAACAGTTGTACACATGTAATGCATGCGTAATTCGAGGCATGTGTGTACGTGTGTGCCTGGTAAAGTACACACGAGGCAACCTTTACCATCTTAATTGTGTTAGTGTTAGTTCAGCGGCAGTAAGAACCGTCGCATGGCTGTGCAAGCAGCGCCACCCTCCGCCCCGATGTTCCTTTCACCCGTGTAAACAAACCGCGCCCTGGAAGAGTCTCTGCCCACCCTCCCCTCCTTCCTCCGCGGGCACCCACCCCATCCACCTGGAGTCTTTGTGGTTCTGAGGACTCTAAGAACTTCCTCTAGGCGGAACCTTATCGTATTTCTCTCTTTGTGGTTGGTTTATTTCACTTAGCAAACTGTCCTCAAGTTTCATCCATGTTGTAGCGTCTGTCAGAACTTCCTTCCTTTTTAAAAATGTGTCTGTTGATTTTAAAGAGAGGAAGCGAGAGAGAGAGAGAGAGAGAGAGAGAGAGAGAAACATTGACTCATTGTTCCACTTAATCTACACTCATTGGTTGCCCTTGTATGTGCCCTGACTGGGAAACAACCCGCAACCTTGACCCCAAACTTGGTGTGTGTGGGGTCAACGCTCTCACCTGCTGAGCTAATTGGCCAGGGCCTTTCCTTCCTTTTCTTTTGAAGATTGTGCGTAATGAATTCCACTTCAGTCCAGCGGAATTCCGTTTCATTCCGTTTGTGCGTACGTACATCTTGCTTGCCCACCCACCCACTGCGGGACACATGGGTTGCTTCCATGTTCCCGCCGTTGTGAATAGGGCCCCTGTGAATGTGGGTGTGCAGGTGCCTCTCTGAGACCCTCCTTCCCTTCTTTTGGGGGTATACTCAGAAGTGGACTTGCCGGACCACATACGGTCATTGCACTTTAATTTTTCCGAGGAACCCCACGCTGTTTTCCGCAGCGGCTGCACCGTGTCACATGCCCACCAGCAGCACACGAGGGTTCCAAGTCCTCCACTTCCTCACCAACACTTTTTTAAAAAAAAAATAATAGCCATCCGAATGGGTGTGAGGCGGCATTTCGTTGTAGCTTCGATTTGCCTTTCCCTGGTGATTATGAAGCATCTTTTCATGTGCTTCGTGGCCATTCATGTGGTTTCCCCTGGAGAAATGTCTATTCAAGTCTTTTGCTCATTTTGAATCAGACAGTTTTTGTTGTCATTGTTGTCGATGTTTAGAAATTCTCTCAATGCTCCGGATATGACGTTGTTTTCAGATGTATGGTTTGCAAACATAGTCTCCCATTCTGTGGGTTGCAGTTTTACTTTGAAGACTGTCTTTTGATGCACAAATTGAATTTTTTTTTTCAGAAAGTCCCATCTGCCTATTTTTTTCTTTTGTTACCTATGCCTTGCTGTCGCAACCAGGAAATCATCGCCGAACCCAATATCAGGAAGCCTCTGAACTACGTTTTCTTCCAAGCGTTTGTACAGTCTTCGGTTTGTCATTTAGTTCCTCGGTCTATTTTGAGTTAATGTTTGTACACATCACAGGGAAAAGGTCTCGTTTCATTCTTTTGCATTTCCCAGCACCATTTGTTGCAAAGACTGCTCTTTCCCCATTGAATGGTTTTGGCACCTTCGTCAAAAATCATTTGACCCTGTATGTGAGGGCTTAGGGCTTGGGTCCTCATTCCATTCCACTGGCCCACGTCTGTCTTTAGGCCAAAACTGCGTGGTTTGATTACTTTAAGCCTTGTAGTAGTTCTGAAATCAGGAAGTGCCAGTCCTCCGGGTTTATTCTTTTTCAAGATTGTTTTGGCTACCTGCGGTCCCTTGAGATTCTGCGTGAATTTCAGAATGGGCTTTTCTGTGCTGCAAATAATGTCATCGGGATTTTGACAGACGTCTCGTATCCGTAGAGTGCTTTGGGTAGCGCTGATATTTTAACAAGTCTTCTAGTCCGGGAACACAGATTCTTCCCATTTATTTGTCTTTCATTTTTTTTCCCAGCAATGTTTTGTTCTTTATACTGCACCAGCTTTTCACCACCTTGATTAAGTGAATTCTTCAGTATCTTTTTCATGCGTTGTAAATAATGTTGTTTTTGTAATCTTCTTTCCAGGTTACTCATCATGCGTGTATGACAGCGCAAGCGCCTGGGTGCATGGTCCTTGTGTCCTGCCGCTTTGCTGAGCTCATTCATAACGTCTGACAGGTTTTCTGCGGCGTCTTTAGGGTTTTCTGCGTATAAAGATCATGTCATCTGCAAAGAGAGATCGTTTGACTTCCTCTTCTCCTATTTGGCAGCACTTTATTTCTTTTTATTGCCTGAGTGCTCTGGTTAGAATTTCCACTACTATGTTGAGTAGAAGTGGGGAAAGCAGGAGTCCTTGCCTTGTTCCTGATCTTACAGGTTTTCCTAAGAAAGCTTTTGCTTTCGATTTTTTCACCATCAAGTATGAGCCCTGGTGTGGCTCAGTGGAGTGAGCGCCAGCCTGTGAACTGAAGGGTCACTGGTTGGATTCCCAGTCAGGTCAAATGCCTGGGTTGCAGGCCAGGTCCCCAGTAGGGGGCGCATGAGAGGCAAGCACACATTGATGTTTCTTTCACTCCCTTCCCCTCTCTAAAAATAAATATATATATATTTTTAATTATGCCCTGGCTGGTGTGGTTCAGTGGATTGAGCACTGGTTGCAATCCAAATGTCACTAGTTCCATTCCCAGTCAGGGCACACGCCTGGGTTGTGGGCAGGTCCCTGGTTGGGGGCACGTGAGAGGCAGCCACTCAATGTATCTCTCACCCATTGATGTTTCTCTCCCTGTCTTTTTCGCTTCCTTCCTATCTCTCTAAAATAAATAAATGAAATCTTTAAAAAAAAGTGTGATGTTTGCTGTGGAATTTTTGGATGTGGCTTTTATTACATGGAGGTCGTTTCCTTCTACCCCTAGTGTGTTGAATGTTGAATCAGGAAACAGTGATGGATGCTGTCAAATGCTTTTTCTGCATCAGTTGAGAGGATTATGTGGTTTTTAACCTTCATTTTATTGCTGTGCTGTATTACACTGATTTTCATGTGTTGACCCATCCTTGCATTCCTGAGATAAGTCCCACTAGGTCAGGGTGTATGATCCTTTTTCTATGCTGCTGACTCTGGTTTGCTAGTGTTTTGTCGAGGGTTTTAGCATCATTGTTCGTGAGAGATACTGGTGTGTCGTTTTCTTCTCTCATAGTGTAGTCTTCAGGCTGGCTTCGTGCAGTGAGTTAGGAAGGGTTCCTTCTGCTTCAGTTTTTTTTGGAAAAGTTTGAGAAAGATTTGCATTCTTTTTTTCCCCTTAAGCCTCATACAAGGATATTTTTTATTGATTAGCGAGAGAGATGTGAGAGAGAAACATCTATTAGTCATCTCCCCCTCCCCCTCCAACCTGCCTAGCGGTGCGCCCTGGATAGGGATTGAACCCACGCCCTTCTGGGTAGACTGGACAATGCTCCAACCAAGTGAGCCACCGGCCAGGGCAGCATTCTCCTGTAGATGTTGGGTAGAAGTCACCGGGGAGGCCGTCAGGCCCAGGACTTTTCTTTCTTGGGAGACTTTAGGTTACCGAATCAACCTCCTTACAAGCTCTAGGTCTGTTCAAATGTTCTGTTTCTTTGTGGTTTGGTCTTGGTAGGTTTTGTGCTGCTGGACATGCGCCCATTCCATCTAGGTTATCCAATTTTTTGGAGTACAGTTTTCATACGACTCTCTTATAACCCTTTTTATGTCCGTGGAATCAGTAGTACTGTCCCCGCTGTAATTTCTGATTTACCAATTTGCATCTTCCTTTTTTCCTTAGTCCAGCTAGCTAAAGGTTTCCCACTTTTGTTGCTCTTTTTGAAAAACCAGTTTTCTGTTTCATTGACTTTTGTCTCTCGTGTTTATATTCCCTTAATATTGATCTCTGCCCCAGTCTTTATTATGTCCTTCCCCCTGGTAGTGTGACACTTAGTGTGTACTTCTGTTCCTTGTTCCTTTCATTTTAAAGTCCAGCTGTTGATGGAGATCACTCTTGTTTCTTAGCGTAAGCACGTACAGCTATAAACCTCCCTCTGGGCACCGCTTCGCCGCGTGCCAGAAGTTGTTGACATGTTGTGTTGTCCATTTCACTCATCTCCAAGTGCTGAATATTTCCTAATCTCCCTTACCATTTTTTCCTTTGATTCATTGGTTGTTTAAAAGTATATTGTTTCATTTCCACAATTTTGTGAATTTTCTAGCTTTGGACATTTGATATGTGCCTTTAAAATCCATTGAGACCTAATCAGTGGCTTCACTGACAGTCCATCCTGGAAAAGGTCCCATGGGCGCTCGGGAAGAACATGTCCACTGTCTTGGTTGAGCGCCGTGTCTGCGTCTGTGAGGGTTAGTCGGCCTGCTGTGCTGTTTAAGGCAGCCTCTGCGTCCTCACTCACCCCCGCCTGGCGCCCCCCCACGGGGCCGAGTGGGGTATGGAAGTCTCTGACCTGACCTGACTGAAGGACTTGCTTCTGTCTCCCGCTGTTGGTTTTTGCTTCAGATTCTTTTCTTTAAACTATTTTTTTCTTACATTTTATTTATTTATCTTTAGAGGGGAAGGGAAGGAGAGAGGGAGAGAAACATCAATGTGTGGTTGCCTCTTGAGCGTCCCCTGCCAGGAACTGGCCTGCAACCCAGGCATGTGCCCTGACTGGGAATCGAACCGTGACCCTCTGGTTCGCAGGCCCGCGCTCAATCCACTGAGCTACACCAGCCAGGACTTCAGGTGCTTTCATAGTCTGTCCTTATGTGAGTACACATTTTATAGTCGTTGTATCTTCTTGCTGCATGAAAACTTTAATTACTGTATAATGTCTTTGTCTGCTTATTGATTCTAATGAAATTTGTTGGGGTGACATTGGTTAGCAGGATCATACCGGCTTCAAGTGGAATTTCTGTGATACTGGATCTGTCTACTGCACTGTGCGCCCGCCCCCCAAAGTCAGTCGACCTCTGTCTCCATATGCTGGGCTCCTCCCGCCCACTTCCCTCTGGCAACCCCCATGTTGCTGTCTGTGTCCACGGCTTTCGTTTTATCCCACACGTGGGTGAAATCACACGGCTCTTAGCTTTTGCTGACTGCCTTGTTTCTCGTGGCATAATATTTTCAGGGTCTGTCCATGCTGTCGAAATATCTCATCTTTTCTCACGGCTGCGCAGTCCTCCATAGGACACGTCATGTGCCACAGCTTCTCCGCCCAGACCTCTATCGAGGGGCACGTTTAGTCACTAGAAGCCTGTTTTGTCTGATCTCTGTTTGTGTGGAATATCTTTTGCCAACCTTTCACTTCAACCAGTTTATGTTTTCGACCTCAAGTGAGTCTCTTGTGGACAGTCTGCAGTTGGATCCTGTTTTAATCCATTCTACCGATCTCTGCCTTTTGATTGGAGAGTTTAACCCATTTACACTTAAAGTAGTTGCCGATGAGGAGAGACTTAATTCTGTTATTGTGCTATTTGTCTTCTAGTGCCCTATAGCTTTTCATTCCTCATTCCCCACATCACTGTCTTTTGTGATTAGTTGATTTGGGGGGGGGGGAGTAAATATTTAAATTCCTCTCTAATGTCCTTTTTTAAAAATAATTTATTTTACTTATTTATTTTTGGAGAGAGGGGAAGGGAAGAAGAAAGGAAGGGAGAGAAACATCAATTTGCAACCTCTCACACACCCCCAATCAAGCTCCCAGCCCGCAACCCAGGCACGTGCCCTGACCAGGAATCGAACTGGCGACCTTGCAGTTTGCAGCCTGGCACTCAGTCCACTGAGCCACACCAGCCAGGGCTGTAATTTCTTTTTGTGTCTGTTCTGTAGTTATTTTCTTTGTGGTTACCATGAGGATTATTGCATTTAACATCCTAATATTGCAACACCCTAATTCAAAGTTGTACCAGCCTAACTTCACCGACTTTCCTTTGCAGCTCTACCCGGCCCTTGCGGTTGCAACCATGACACAGTCACGTCTGTAGGCATTGCCGTTGTGCGGTCCCAGCCTTTGGGTGGTGACCCTCTCAGCTCGGAGCGTCAGAGGCGCTGGCTTCGGCCCACCAACTGACAGTGACCCATGGGTGAGTCTCCTGCCCCGGTCGGAGTTGCGACTGGGCTGGCCCTTGAGCTTCCTACTATGATTACAGAGTGCATTTCAGCAGAACACCCTCAGGGAACTTGAGGAATTCGCTTTATTATTCACAGGCTGGGAGGAGAGAGCCAGGACGTGGGCCTGGGGCTCTGCCCTTGTGGGGGCCTGCGGGTCGGGTGTCTGAGGTTTTTCGGGGTCCCTTGTTAGTGCCTAGTTTGAAGCATAAGAGTGGCAACTAGGGTGTGGGAGGGGGAGGTAGGGTCACTGAAAGGATCAGTTTTCTAGGTCACCCAGGGTGTTCTAAAAAGGGAACCTTGTGGGTGTGGGTGGCTCAGTTCCTTTAACTGTCATTTTGCTGGTGACAATGTCATATGTTTATTCAAAATGGGCCTCTTTATAAAGCTTAATGTCAAGCACTTATACTACATTTGTGTTCTCAACAACATAGAGTAATAATTCCTTTTTAAATAGGTTTTTAAAATCCTCAACCCGGGACATGCTTGTATTGACTTCATAGAGAAAGGAAGGGATAGAGAAAGGAAGGGAGAGAGAAAGGGAGAGAAACATTGATCAGTTTCTTCCCATAAGAGTCCTGGCCAGGGATCGAACCCCCAACGTTTTGGTGTACAGGACGACACTCCCCCACCAATGGAGCGGGCTGGCCAGGACTGAACCAATCATTCCATTACATACATTGGTCTCTTTATGTAGAAAACAATATTTGGAATCATACACCAAAGTGATAGAAATAGCAGCTCTTACACTAACAATTATTTTCTTCAAACGCTTTGGTCAGGCAGAAAACAAGCCAAAACGCAGCCACAAACCCCCGGCACGGTAACACCAGCTTCCACGGCTGTCCGAGTGTGACCCTTTCCTGACGTCTTCATTTTCCCCCACGGCTTCAAGTGACTGGCTAGGGTTCTTCGGTTTTATCTGGTAGGACTTCCTGGAGCACTCCAGGCAGGGCAGGCCCACGGGTCAGAGTCTCTCGACTCTTCGTTTCTGTGGGAACGTGTTCTTTCCCCCCCTCCCTCTTGAAGGTCAGCTTTGCCAGAGAGAAGATCCTTGGCCGGCCAGTTTCGGTTCTTTAGCGTTACGCACATTTGGACCCACTGTCTTTTGGCCTCCAGAAGTTCCGATGAGAAAGAGGCTCATGATCTTCTCAAGATGCCTGGGGTGTGATGACTCACTGTTCTGCTGCTGTTGTCTCCATGCGGGTCTTTTAGGAGTTTGACTGTAGTGCGTCTCAGTGCACAGCCGTTCGAGAGTATCTTACTCGGAGTTTGATGAACTTCTTGGATGTTTGTATCGTGTCTTTCACCAAATTTGGGACGCTTTCAGCCGTTCTGTCTTCACGTAATCTCTCTGCCTGTTTCTCTCTCTCTTCCCCTTTGGATGCTCGTGATGTGTGTGCTGGTTCCTTCGATGGTCTCCCCTGTGCCCACTGGTTTTTACAGCCAGAAGTTATGGGGGTTTATCTTTCTGGCTCTGGAATCCTGGGCTGTGCGGTCTGGCCTGGGGCTGGGATCGCTCTCTCCCGAGGTATCCCTCCCTATTTTTTTCTTTTCCTTTTTAAATTATATTTTATTGATTATGCTATTACAGTTGTCCTGATTTTCCCCCTTTTGTCCCCTTCCCCCAGCACCCCCCACTCCCTCAGGCAATCCTTCCCTTAGTTCATGTCCATGGGTCATGCGTGTAAATTCTTTGGCTTCTCCATTTCCTGTGCTGCACTTCACATCCCCATGGCTGTTGTCTAACTACCTGTTTGTACTTCTTATTCCCCCACCTCTTCCCCCGCTCCCCCACACCCCCCTCCCATCTGGCATCCATCAAAATGCTCTCTGTATCCATGATTCTGTCTCTGTTCTTCTTGTTTGCTTAGTTTGTTTTTTAGATTCAGTTGTTGACAGGTATGTATTTTTGCTATTTTGTTGTTGACAGTTTGGATCTTCTTCTTTTTTAAAAATAAGTTCCTTTAACATTTTATATAATAATGGCTTGGTGATGATGAACTCCTTTAGTTTTTTCTTGTCTGCGAAGCACTTGATTTGCCCTTCCACTTTGAATGATAGCTTTGCTGGGTAGAGCAATCTTGGCTGTAGGTCCCTGCTTTTCATCACTTTGAATATTTCTTGCCAATCCCTGCTAGCCTGCAAAGTTTCTTTTGAGAAATCAGCTGACAGTCTTATGGAAATCCCCCTGGAGGCAACTAACTTCTTTTCTCTTGCTTCTTTTAAGATTCTCTCTTTATCTTTAACCTTTGGCATTTTAATTATGATGTGACTTGGAGTGGGCCTCTTTGCATCCATCTTGTTTGGGACTCTCTGTACTCCCTGGACTTACATGTCTATTTCCTTTATCAAATTAGGGAAGTTTTCTTTATTTTTTCAGATAGAATATCTTGCTCTTTCAGTTCTTCTTCTGGCACTCCTATGATGGGAATTTGGACCTCTTGAAGTTGTCCCAGAGGCTGCTTACACTCTCCTCATTTATTTGGATTCTTTCTCTTTGTTGTTCTGATTGGGTGCTTTTTTTCTTCCTTATGAGCCAAATCATTGATATGATTCTTGGTTTCTTCCATTCTATTGTTGTTGCCACGTAAATTGTTTTTGTTTTTTTAGGTATTTATTTATTTTTAGAGAGAGAGGGAGGGAGAGAGAGAGGGAGAGAAGCATCAATGTGTGGTTGCCTCTCACATGGCCCCAACTGGGGACCTGGCTCGCAACCCAATGCCTGACTGGGAATCAAACCAGGGACCCTTTGATTTGCAGGCCGGCACTCAATCCACTAAGTCACACCAGCCAGGGCCCTGTAAATTATTCTTTATTTCAGTTGGGGTATCCTTCGTTTCTGACTGGATCTTTTTGATGCTGCTGAGGTCCTCACTAAGTTCATTGAGTAGCCTTATAACCAGTGTTTTGAACTCTGCAACTGATAGGTTGGCTATCTCCATTTCATTTAACTCTTTTTTCTGGAGTTTTGATCTGTCCTTTCATTTGGGCCATGTTTCTTTGTCTCCTTGTTTTGGAGGCCTCCCTGTGTTTGTTTCTGTGTATTAGGGAGAGCTGCTTTGACTCTGTGTCTCGGTAGTGTGGCCTAATGTAGTAGGTGTCCTGTAGGGTCCAGTGGCACAGCCTCCCCTTTCACCCAAGCTGGGTACTCGAGGTACGCCCTTCATGTGGGCTGCGTACCCCCTTCCTCTTGTGGTTGAGCCTTGGTTGCTGATGGCAGATCAATGGGAGGGATTTACCCAGACCATTCAGCTGCAAGGACTGGCTGTGACCACCGACCACCAACCTCCGCCCTCCGTGGAGGATCAGCTGTGCAGGGGCAGGTGGTGGTGCTGTGATGTGGTCTGTAGCTGTCCACCGGGTGCACTGGCCCTGGGGTTTCCTGGGTGGTGCAGGCCAAGGTCAGCCCCCACCTGTGTTTTGCCTGGAGCCACCCTGTCTGAGCTATAAATCAATCTGAGATGGCTGCTACTTGCGCTGAGCTTGGAGATTCCCAAGTGAGCCAAGCTGTGAATCTAGATTGGCTGCTGCTAGTGCCA